>CM076575.1:527785937-527890255 GCA_034641835.2 Pinus albicaulis | reverse complement strand
ATGTTTTAGGAAATATGATGCAGAGTGTTGTCCTTGATGGAAACCCACTTGATGAAGATGATGGCAACCTACTTGACGAAGTTGTTCTTGACTTGATGAGCTTGCTAAATAATGTAAATCTGATGTATCTACAATCAGTACAGAAGGTAATGATGAAAGGAATTTCAGTATGTGCCAAATCATTGATGAAAAGTGTGTGTCTCAAGGCATACGCGGGTTTGTCTAGGCGAAGTAACGTATGCACGTGGGAATTAACGTCACAAGTCGCGTATGCTCAAATGCACTCTAAATATGTAAAACAAGGGGTAAATACCATGGTTTTGACCCATTGTATTAAGCGCTGGATTGTCTATGAGATCCCGTCCAGGAATACCATTGGAAGTTATGTGGTTTTGGCTCATGGTATTGATAAAGGGTAACCCTATATAAGGAGAAGAAATTCATTGTGCAAGGGTGTGCATGAGTCTGGGCTTTGATGAATACTTCACTCTGAAGTATATCTGTATGGTTGAACCCTATTTCTAATTGATAGATCTGAATCTATGATGCACCTATGAACATGATGAAGGCTCAAGATCTCTAGATCTAGAAATGGTGAATGTCAAGGATGATCTGAAAAGAAGTGAAGAAGACCTGGCGCAATCCTGTTGAAGAGATTGAAGAAATCTGGGTAAGTTCATAGATCTGGTCTGTACTACAAATTTTATCTTTTATAGATCTATACGCAGGTTCATTTCATGAAAAGCGCGTGTATACGCGGGTCTGTGGAAGGAAAAGCGCATATGCGCAGTTAGGGTTTTTCCTTGGAAAATGCACTGAAGTATACGCGGGTTCGTCTTCTGGAAAGCGCGTATATACGCGGGTCTGATTAAATAAAAGCGCGTATGATTTCTGATCTAATGGTTGCTGAAGGTTGAATGTGTTTCTGCATATCTATTCTGAAGTCTGGGTTATATCTGATATTCTGGTTACAGTGGTTTCACTATTCTGTTTGATGCTTTGGGCAAAGGTTGTTTATTGACAAGTAAAGGGTTGTGTTGGAGCTGTTTGATCCAGTTTGAAAATTGATGAAACATGGTCTGCAGTGGATCTGAGGGTTGAAGCCTTCAGTATGAAAGTGGAAGCTTTCTGCCAGTAGAAGTTATCAGGGGGTAGTAGCTCCCTTCCAGGAGAGGCTGGTAAACGAGTGCAGGGGGTTGTAGCTCCCTTCCAGGAGAGGTTGGTAAACGAGAGAAGGTTGTAGCCTTCTGCAGGTGGGTGCCTGCGTGCTGGTTTGAGTCTGCACCAGTACATGATTGTAAGAAGTTTTCTTAATAATAAATTTTGAAGGCTGAAACGACGGCAGCAGTGGTTTTCTCCCGAATTGGGTTTCCACCTAAAAATCTTGGTGTTCATGTGTGTTGCATATGTGTGATGATTATTCTGTTCTGTCTGCACCTGTTTACTGTTTCTGAAATATCTGATGCATGAATAATGCAATGACCTGAGTTAAGATTCAAACACATAATTAGATCTCTGGACATACGCGAGTTCTGTAAAGGATATCCGCGTATATACGCTAGTTGCCTTCAGTAAAGTAGCGTATGGCTTTTTAGAAAGGAAAAAGTAAAATTTTGATTGTCTGCACTAAATAATGATTCACCCCCCCCTCTCAGTATTTTCAACAAAATAAATCATCAGTTAAATCAATTGTTGTATCTCTATATCCAGCTAGTCTAGGATTATAAACAAAATAATATCCATTTATTTGCTTAATGATCAATTACGAATATTTGATGATTAGTATTCTTTTTCCTCCTAAGTTTCTAATGATCTAGAGTCCTAGAATGAGTGCCTCATACTCTTCCATGTTGTTGGTACATTTGAAGTTGAGTCTGAAGGCATGTCCTTCTGAATGATTAGTTTCCATATTTGTAATCCATACTCCTGCTCCTACTCCTGATTTGTTTACAGATCCATCAAAGTCTAAGTGCCAAAGGGACTCATGAAATATGTTGTCATTGTTTGGTTTTGGCTTTTTATCAATCAGTTCAGTTTGGATTTCATCGTTATCAGAGTTACATAAAATAAAGGAGTCAAGGTCAGTTGGTGTAGAATAAATGGGGTAATTTATCGATCTCTTAGCACTACTGACCACGAATTTAATTAAAGTTTCCCTATATAGATTTTTGGGTTGACCAAACACTGATATTGTAGCATAGCTCATGTCCAATTGTAGTGATCCCTGCAACTTTGCTCCCCTTGAGCGAGAAATAAGCATACCATACTTTTGGGATGTCAGATACTACAATGTCCATCACCATACTCTTACTAGGGTACTAAAATAAATTCACACATAAGTATTTAACTTATCCTAAGCACTTAACTTTGCTAGAATCAAATGAGAAAAAATCTTTGTAAGGCCTGGTTATTTCTATATTAAGAGTTTCCATGATAGCTTTGGGCATTAAATTATGGGAAGCTCTTGAATCTAACATATCATTGTGTAAAATATGATCATGGATGGTAAGACTGATATAGAAAGGAGGGACTGATCCATCTAAATGATTTTCGTTCACATCAAGGCCAAAAATCAACTCACGTTGATCATCATTCAAATTAATGGCATGTTCACCATCATTCATATTCAAACTAAATTAGCAATAGGTATTTTTAACTTAACAATTTCAGACTAAATATTGAATGAGGATTGAGATTCACTAATTTGAACTAATTCATCTTTAGTAACTGTAATCTGAGTTTTTTTTTCTTGATTTTCAATAGTTGTATTTTTATCTTCAATTGTCTTGATATTCTCTGTCTGAGTTTCTTGAGTTTTTTTTCTTTTAATTTTCTTTTCAGGGACTGTTTGTGTGGCAGCAGAAATTTTATCAGACCTAGAATTATCAGTAGGTGTTCTGGAACTATCTGTTCTAGGATTTGCTGATTTAGAATCAGTAGAAATTTTTTTAGGATCATAATTTGTTGTTTTTACTTAATCAAAGGCTTTAGGAGCATTAGATTTTTGTGCATCTTTAGAAGATTGAGCTACTTGATCAATAATATCAACAATTTTGGGACTTGTTGATTTTTTCGGACTGGAAGGATTGGAATTTTGTTTATTTTCCCTTGGGAGAATTTGCAAAACTTTTGTTTTTGGGACTTCTACATTTTTCTTATTTTGATTTTGGGAATTGTTTTTAGTAGAAGATTCATTATTTTTCTTTTTTCTAAGGTTATAATGACTGTGAATTTCATCAATAGCAAAGTCATAACCTTGTTTGTAGTCAAAGGATTCACTGGAGTTTAATTTGAGTTGTTGAAGCTCAAATAGTTCCATATCTTCCTCAGTGACGAAAATGGTGTTATTTTCATCTATTCCCATTAGATGATTAATTTCATCCTCATCTTCATCATTATTTTGAGAACTTTCAGCATAGTTATCCTGGAATGGGGGCCTAATGTTTTGGTCTGGAGTAGCTTCTTTAGCTTTTCCAGGTTTATTATTTTTTCTGAAATTGGGATTTTTGATCTGAGTTTGATTATCCCATTGAGGTTTTCTATCTAAATTATCTAATATTTTTACCAACCTTTCTAAATTTTTAGCAAAAAAATCTAATTTAACATTTGAGTTTGAACTTTCTTCTTTAATTGTAACTCTTCTTTCATTTCTAAGTCTGGCCTTCCTAGCTAAAATGTTAATTTCTACACTAAAAACATCTAATTTCATTTGTTCTAAGGTTTGGGCATCTCTTTCTCTTAATTGATAGGCCATATATGTATCAAATCCATTAGGTAATTTGAGAAGAACAGAGTAAGGTGTAGGTTTAAGAGCTGCAAGAATAGAATTATAGACACTGTTGTACCTAGCACAATAGTCTTGGACAGACTCAGTAGGAGATATTTTCAAAGCATCAAACTCAGACAAAATTTGAAGTGGGTTCTTTTTCTTTTCCCATTTATTTAAAAATATTCTATGAAATGCAGCTAAATCAGCTACACTACTAGCAGCTAAATTTTTGAACCATTTTTGAACTTCTCTTGTCAAACTTTGGGCAAATAACCTCATCTGGACATATGACTCATCAATTTCATAAATTTCACAGTAATATATCATTTTAGTTACATGTTGTTGAGCAGTATATTGTGAAAGACCATCAAATAGTGGTACATGTTTTTGGTAATCTTGAGGCATATCATGGAGGTTTTGGGGTAAAACAAGGGGAGCATACCTAGCAGCCATGGCTTGAAGCTTTTCTGAGCTTGAAGGTATAACAATAATGACAGGGGCAGTGCTGGATATGGTAGTTGATGAATTAACAAATTTAGTTGAAGAGCTAGGAAAAGAAGATGGTATGTAAATGGAATTGTTGGGAAATAAAGATGTGGTGCTTATAAAATCTGAATGCAAAGTAGTGGATGTAGTGGATTGATTGGATAAAGGAAATAATATCCTAGGCTGCAAAGGAAACTTAGGAATGAAATGGTCTGTAGATGAACTTGTAGAAGTATCTATAAATGAAGTGACAACATATAAAGATGAATCTGCTATTGGTATTATTGTTGTGTGCAATTGAGAAACTGGAGGTTCTATGTAAGATAACAAATGAGCTAATTCAATAGCTTCATTAATATCTTTAATCAATGTAACATTAATATTTTCAACTATATTTTGATATTCAAATTTATTTGACTTTGTTCCTACTGAAATATTTTTATGTTTTGCATTCAAAAATGAAAGGAAAATAGGATAACAGTATTATTCAAATCAGTTTCAGATTTAGTTTTAAATAATGAATATTCAAACTTCAGATCAAAATCAATACCATTTAAACTCACTAACTCTTTGGGTAAAGAATTGGCTTTTCTTAATGGTACTTCAGTTTCTAAATTGGCAGTTTGTTTTTTCTTTTTTCCAATCTATTCTGGGTTATCTACTATAACTGCAGGCTTAGGATCCGAGTTAGACCTAGTATAGTAGGTTCTCCTAAAATCCAGAATGACTATTTTGAATACCCACAACCTATAAAAAATAATATTAAAGTAAAAAAATAAATGAAATATCTTCCGTTAAGAATAAATTTAAGACTAGAGATTGGTTAGTCTCCCCAGTATGGTTGCCAGTATGTTATCACTCTAGTAATTTCTTAAGTTGTGGGATTTGAATTTTTAGTTTAAGAACACTAGAGGTAACCACAAACCTAATTCAAATCCTAGGATCTAGCCTTCCTAGAATTCAGAGAGGGCTCTCTCTTTAAGATTTATCTTTGTTTTTTATTTATGTTTTTAGGCTAGTTATGATAAAACAATTGGTTTTGTTTTTAAAGATTTCGGTGGGAAAAATCACTTAGAGGTAAACTAGAGAGAAATGTACTTTCCAGATCTCTATTTTTCAGTAGATCTGCAGTCTTAGATCTTAGATCTACAACTTGTACTTGGTGTTTTGCTGAAAACCCCAAGGGGGTTCTATAGAGGAGCTTGTATAGTGCATGGATATGATATAGATCTAAATTTTTATGCACTTATTTGCTCTAGATCTGATGTGTAATCTACAACTGTGCAGAGCCAATAAAATAATTTTTTAAGGCTTTTTCCAGTCTTTATATATGGTTGCGGCACCTCATTTTTAGGGATTTATTTCATTGGAGGCTTCCTCTTATTGTTATGCATCTTATGGGCCATTTCTTACACATGTTTTGTTTCTGTAATAACAAATGAAAGGTCACAATATTTTCCTATTTCTATATAGAATATGATCTGCATTATTTTCCTCTTTCTGCATTGTTTAGCTACATTTCCCATTTGGGAATATTATAGTAGTATCAGAGCATGCTCTTGGCACAACCTGTGCATTCTAATTTCTAAAGCCAATATGTCTTATGAAGAAGGAGAACATCTTACTGAAAGAGAAAAGAGGTATCAAAAGAGAAGGCACATAAATTTTGATTATAAAAATGATAATGAAGACAAGGGTAAATCCCCTTTATCTATAGGTGAAGATGAAGAGAAGGATTTCCCTAAGATCCTTCTTAGACCCATGAAAGACCTTTCTAGAGAGATCAAAGAGATGAGGATGGATAGAATCAAGGAATCCCCTAAAGGATTTCATCATGGAGAAAGCTTTGACATATCTCACCACTTGAAGGATCAGCCAGTGCATTAGCCACAAGTTTCCCAACGCTCTACCATGCCTACATTTTTGGCTGTGGGAAATGAAGGGTTTCGAGAGTGTGAATCCCTTGACGACTATTTTGAAGAATATGAGTATTAAAATCATAGATTCAAAGATCACTTGAGTTTTTAGGAATTTTTCCAAATGAAGGACAATAGAATAACAAGACATTGTTGGGTATGTGTTATATTCTTTCCACGACTAGTCATGCGCGGGGGCAGTAGTGCCCCAGGAAAAAAAAAATTGGACCCTATTTTTCTGTGGGTAGACCCGCCCATGGTTTTGTGCATGGGTTTGCACATGGTTTTGGGGCATGATGGTTTTTAGCCCCTGGTATTTTGTAGATCCGGTCAAGGGAACTATGGTTATGTTCTAATCCAGGGTTAATGGATTGGTGTTTATATATGCTTCGGCATGTATATATATGTGTTGTAACACTAAAAGGAATATAATGAAAAATCAAGTTGGTCGTCCCGATTTGGGATCCAGGGGAAAATATTTGTGTTTATCTGTTTTATGTTTTATGCTCTCGCTATTGTTTATTTTATGTTTTTAATATTATTTTGCAAATAATTTCTATATAGGGTTAAAACCTACATTTGGTATCAGAGCTATTTCGGCTTCAAGGGGATGCCTTTGTTGCTGAGGAGTTTTTTGCTTGGGCCTGAGGTAGACCCTGTTCAGTGGGAGATATGTGGGATCAATTCTTGTGGTGAAATAATATGGCGAGCGACGGGAAGATAGAGATCGAGAAATTTAATGGTAAGAGTTTTGAGTTGTGGAAGCTCAAGATGGAGGATCTGATGGTGGATAAGGATTAGTGGATCATGGTAGATCTGGGTACTAAACCAACGACAATGTCAGATGAAGACTGGAAGAAGCTGGATCGAAAGGCAAAGAGCAAAATATGGTTGTGTGTCTCAGATTCAATATTGTTGACTGTATCTGGGGAAGCTACGACGAAGACCTTGTGGGACAAGCTAGGGACTTTGTACTAATCTAAGTCTCTGGTGAATAAATTGTTCCCACGGAAAAAGTTGTATAACCTAAGGATGAAGGATGGAGACTTGGTGATAGAGCATTTTAACGCCTTCAATACTGTGGTAATTCAGTTTTCATATGTTGATATTAAAATCTCAGATGAAGATAAGTGCATTAGTTTGTTGTGTTCTCTACTAGACTCGTGGGACAGTCTCGTTATTGCAATAGGTAGCAATACAACTACCTTGAATTTTGATGACATTGTCTCAACCTTGCCATTGGAGGAAGCAGAGAGGCAGAGAAATATGGAGAGTCGAGATGATGCCTTATGTTGTCTGAGGAAGGTCCTAGAACAGAAACAAGAATAAGGTTTCAAGTGGGAGATCTAAATCTAGGAGATCTAAACTCCTCTGGAAAGTTTGTAAAGGGTGTGCTGGAAATGTGGAAAGGAGAGGGCATTACAAAAGAATTTGAGATCTAAGCCTCTTTGAGAAAGGAAATGGATCTGATGATGCTCCTTCTGCAAAGGCAAAAACCACCTCGGATGAAGGTGGGGATGTGTATATGACTTCTTCTTCAAATACACATGTAGATCATGAGTCATGGTTGATTGACTCGGGTGCATCCTTTCACTTCACTCCCCATAGGGAGTGGTTCTGCGAGTATGAGAAATATGATGGCGGTGATGTCTTCTTAGGGGATGGTAGGAAGGCCAAAATTGTTAGACGTGGAAAAGTTAAGTTGAAGATGCAAGGTGGAAGGATTAGAACATTTCCTAGTATTCTACATATTCCTGCATTAGCCAGAAATCTGATATCTGTAAGCAAGATGGATGATGTAGGTGTAAAAATAGTGTTCGAGAAAGATACCTGTAAGATGGTTTGGGGAGCATTGGTATTAATGCAGGGAGTTAGGATTGGAACTCTATACAAGATTAAGGGCAAAACTGTTATTGATGGGTTCAACAGTTCAGTGGTTCCCGAAAGTGGAGTGGAAAGCCTAGAGGTCTCTAGAGAAAAGACCATCCTATGGCATCAAAAGCTTGGACATATTGGAGAGAAGGGCCTTCGGATAATACATGGAAATGGTATGGTAGAAGGTATGTCTAATATCTCTCTGGATTTTGATTTCTGTGAACATTGTGTATATGGGAAGAAAAATCGAGTGAGTTTTCCTTCTGGTGGTAAGAGAGCGAACAAGATATTAGAGCTTGTGCACAGTGATGTGTTTGGAACTGTGTTGGTTCCATCACTAGGTAAGTCTGTGTACTATGTATCATTCATAGATGACTTCTCAAGGAATACATGGATATATTTCTTGAGGAATAAATCTGGAGTCTTTGACAGATTTAAAGAATTTAAGGCTCTGGTGGAAAACTAGACAGAGAAGAAGATAAAGGTGTTGAGGACAGATAATGGTGGGGAGTTCTACCAGAAGGAATTTTAAGAGTTCTGTAAGAAGTGTGGTATAGCATAGTAGAAGACTACTCCATACACACCTCAGCAAAACGGATTTGCAGAAAGAATGAACATAAAGTTGATGGAAAAGGAAAGAAGTTGTAACAGTCCTAATTAGCCCAAGCTAATAGGAATATACTATTTTGTTGTCATTTCCTTGTTGCATGAATAAAATTGTAAAGGAGGATAAATTAAACTCCTAAAACAACAAAATAAATCAATACCCATGTGAACAAGGCTAAATCTGGGCTGCCTTAGCAAAACACCCTTATGTGTGAAAGGGATTAAGTCATTTGACTAGGTCAACTGGACCAATTCAATAGCATTGTATAGATGCATTGAACCACCTAGACGCACAACGTAGTTTTAGTTGGAGTCTAATCATGTGAATGTAGCTAAATAATTGAGTTGGTTTAGTGTTTGGCAAGGATTCCATATTCTTTAAGGAGGAGGAGGACAACATGAGAGAGGTTATTGAACATATTGTATTGAAAGTATTTGTCTATTTAGACACTTCTCATTCTCTAGCTGTTTAGCTGAGAATAGTGATGCTTAGCACTAGGGTGTTCCTGAGTGAGAGTCCCACCTCCTTCCTAGAGCAGCTCTTAGAGGAGTCTTGCATTTCTTGACCACTATCAGGAATTTGGCCAAGCTCTTCTTCCAACTACAATGAAGATCATGTTGAGGGTTTGGTTGTCTTTATAAGTTGCACCAAGTGGAGGCTAGATCTATTCAGATCTAAGCCATTCTAGTGCCTCTTTTCACTGGGAGAGTCTTCTATCCCATTGGCAAGAGAGTATTGGATGAGGAGAGCTCATTTTTAGATCTTGGCTTGAGGCCACATCATGCTCTAGAGCCTACAACACAATCCATCTTCCAAAACTATGTTATTTTCAAGGAGAAATTTGTAGGGTATTTTGGCACTTTAAGGAGGAGAGATCTCTAGTGATTGGAATCTGCCCCTCACTGTGGTGATCCATGGATTATAGATATAATCCATGTTCTATTCATATCTGATTTTAATACTGATGTATTTGCTTCAAAAATTCTGAATCATTCTACAGATCAGCTGCATTAGATCTCAGATCTACTCCATGTACTACATTTTCTGCTGAAAACCCCAAGGGGATTTTGAAGAGTAGACTCTATAGCATAAAAATCTGATATAGATCTATCCTTTTGTACACAGATCTGCTCCAGATCTTAATTTTAACTTACAACTCTTTTCATCTAATAAAATAACGCTGTCAAGCTTGAACAATCATATCATATGTTTGTAGCCTCTTATTTTTTGCATTTCTTCATGTAAAGTTTGCTACTTTCTGTTATATGATGTATGGGCTTCAATATAATGTTCATATGATGATTTAAATGACATGATTGAGCCTACATATTTTGCCTCCTTCATATATTTGGCTGAACTGCGTTATTTTCTGAGCAGTTTTGTCACATAGTGCTGCAGTCCCTTCATCGGGCAATTTTCTAGCTGTACTAGGTGTGGGAGATCTGTTTAACTCACCTAGAAAGATTTGTTTCTGATCTCCTCTTGGATTTGGGTCTTAGGTTATTATATCTAAAGGATCCAAGGGTTGATTACTAGTTCTATAGCATACATTCCTGAAAAATACGTTTTTTGAGGCATGCCTTGCTAGCAATTCAATTTGGGGATATTATAGTGGTATCAGAGAAACTATCTTGGCACAACCTGTGCTTTTATTATTGAAGAGCCAATATTTCTTTTCATGGAAATAAAATACTGATGAAGAACTATAATTACACTAAAGACATAGAAGAAAAGCGTCCAAACCCTTCATCTGGAAGATTGAAAGGGAAAGAGTTTTCAAAAACTCTGTTCCAAACAATGCATGAGCTGGATAATGAAATCAGGGAATGAGGAATGAAATACTAGTAGATCTCTTGGAGAGGTTTGCACATGAAGGAAGCCCCACTACTTCATATGATGTGTGTGAGCATTCAGCCACACAATCTGATCTACAGCATTGTAGCATGCCTACATTCCTTGCAAGAGAAGAAGAAGAAGGAGAGACACCAAAAGAGGAGACTCTTGGTGATTATCTCCAAGAATATGTATCTCAATCTAAGAGATTCAAAGAGCATCTAAGCTTTTCGGAGTTTTCTCGACTCAAAGAAGAGAGAAGATCCAACAGAACTATGAGAAGAAGAGGGTGCATGCAGCACACCTTGGGTAGAAATTTCCTACCTACTTTTTATGGATCACCTGAGAGCTCAGCCAAGTTTTGGGTAAAGAAGCTGGACACATATTTTCAGCTACATCCAATTTCTGAAGAAGAAGTGATAAGAGTAGTAGCGCTGCACCTCCAAGGTAAAGCATATGTCTGGTGGTTATTTGAGTCTTCTTCATTGAAAATGTAAGCATCTGTAATTATGCAAAGTTCACTGGGAGGTTAGTGAAAAGGTTTGATTCTACGCCATCTGAAATTTCTTTGGGTAAAAAAAATAAGCCCAAGAATCAGAACCTTTGCATGAGATGGAAAGATCCATGAAGATAACTCCATTTCAGAACATTGTTGAAGGGGTTAAATATATTCTACATGATGTGCCAAGGGAAAAAGCCCCACTTCAGAAAGAGCATTATTATCAAGAAGAAGACATGGGTGTTCCTTTTTCAAGGAGAGATCAAGAGAAAGGATCTCTTATTGGTGAGGCATACTCCATTGATGAGGAGAAGAAAGAAGAAGAACTGAAAGGTTCCTCCAGCACTGTGACAATAGGAGGAGATCTCTTTTTATTGAGAGATGGAGATGAATTTATTGCTTCCACTAAGAGGGCTCTTGTACCTTTGCAAGGAGGCCCCAAGGATCTGATACATAAAGAGGATGAGAAGCATGTGTCTATGATGATAGACAAAGAGACAAAACAATGGAGGAAATGTGTTCCAATACTGCATCCAAATTTTGGAACACAGACTATGATGGATCAGTCCTTTGTGATCAAGACTCTTGACACCAAGGAGATGATGGGTGTTCATGGGTTGACTGCATCTAAAAGGAGCACCTTATACTGTGAGATCTTGCAGAAGGTGGGTGATGAAGAAGAAGATGGGGGAGTTTTTCCAACTTCTCCTTATCATTATGCTTCCACATAGCAGTTAGAGATGGATTTGTGCAGTGGAAGCAGTCATATTATGTTCCCATCTATTGTTCACATGGGAAGAGCCATGAGACATCATTATCTTGTGGTATACCACCTGATTGAGATTTGATGAAAGATGTTTCATGCATTGAGGCTCCTTTCATAGATCCAAGGAGGGAGGGAGCATTAGAAGACCATGCTTCAGCACTGAGAGTATGGGGAAAGTACAAGGAGAGGCAAAGAATTTTTCCCTTAACATCACTATCCATTCTCTCATCCCATATTGCATTGAGAAAATATGATGCAAGAATGAAGGATGACACCATCATGAAGCAAGGAGGGTCATCCTTGAATCAAGAGACAAGCTTGTTTGGAGGATCCTCTTCCATACATGATGAGAGATGGTGGTCACACATGCATAATTTGGAAAAACCAAGGAGGTTTTGGATAGATGATAGCCTTCCATGGGAGACTAACTTTGAAGAACTCCCATTTTCTTTTGAGCATGTGCATGAGCAAGGAGGGTAGCAAGGAAGGACTGGAAACCTTCCACCTTGTACCTTTGGCATGTGAGATGTCAAGGAGGAGGAGAATGGGAAGCTTGGCTTTCCAACATAAACCTTTGACATGGGAGATGTCAAGGAGAAGAACCACAACATGGAAGACACTTCAGATGACACACTATCAGCGTTTTCAGTGTTGCACACATTAGATCCCTATTGGAAATCCCAACTGCTAGTGGAATATTCTAAGGATCTTCACACTTGCATGATTCTTGATGAATGGCTGCATGAAGAGAGCTATTCAATCCTTGATGGAGTCATCTATAATCATGGTAGGATATTCTTGTCTAGAGCCTCCAAGGTCAAGGAGAAGCTACTACAGAGGGCTTATGAAGAGTTCAATTTCAGCCACACCTATTCTATGAAGCTCAACAATATCATTTTGAGGAGCTATTATTGGGAGGGCTTTGAAAGAGAACTATATCAACATAGTCAGAGATGCATGGAACTTGTGGAGTTGGAGAAAAAACATGACTCTAAGGAAGAGTTAAATCATCCCTCTCTTCCTTCCCTAGAAGGAGGGAGTAGATCTATGCACCACTCCATTGATAGGAGGAGGATTGTTGGTGAAGAGCATTCTCTTAGTACATATGTTTTATATTATGATTTCATGCATTCTTACACCATGTTTTGTAGGCCATGACTCCAATGAGGAGTAATATATTTTGTAAGCCTCATGGAAAATAATGTGTCCCCAAAATTTCTGAATTGGGCCACTCCCTTGGAAGAACAAGGGATATTTTTCATCATGATGGGTGCTTCCCAAAGGCACCAAATATATCTCACACTTTCAGCTATGGTGAGATGGTATGGGCAATAAGTAAGTGGTGGGAGAACCACTTACCACATATTGGTTGATGCAGGCAGGGGATGCTCTGCACTAGTTCCACATGTGGTACTACGATCCACCTCCATGTGCACAAATTTCTGATTGTTGGCACATTGTTTTGATCCCCTATGTTGATGATGTACTTGTTCTTTTTATGGGGATGTATGGAGGAAGGAGGGAAGGCATGCATGTGCCCTATGGGATGACTACACTCCCTGTACTTCTTGCCTTATATTTTAGGGAGGGCATTGGGAAAACCATGGTTGTTTCATGTGATTTATTGTTTCCTTATGGGATGAGTTGTTTGCCTCTCATGAGAACATTGTTGGAACAAGTCATGGATGGATGGGTTGGTGATCACTTAGCTTATGAGAGAAGCTTCTCCTTTGTTTGTGACACTAATGATTAGTTGCTTGAGGACAAGCAACATTTTGGAGGGGAGGACTGTAATATTCCTAATTAGCCCAAGATAATAGGAATATACTATTTTTTTGTCATTTCCTTGTTGCAAGAATAAAATTGTAAAGGAGGATAAATTCAAGTCCTAAAATAGCAAAATAAATCAATGCCCATGTGAACAAGGCTAAATTTGGGCTACCTTAGCAAAACACCCTTATGTGTGAAAGGGATTAAGTCATTTGACTGGGTCAACTGAACCAATTCAACAGCGTTGTCTAGATGCATTGAACCACCTAGATGCACAACGCAGTTTTAGTTGGAGGCTAATCATGTGAATGCAGCTAAATCATTGAGATGGTTTAGGGTTTGGCAAGGATTCCATATTATTTAAGGAGGAGGAGGAAATCATGAGAGAGGTTTTTGAACATATTGTATTGAAAGGATTTTTATGTTTAAACACTTCTCATTCTCTATCTATTTAGCTGAGAATAGTGCTGCTTAGCACTTGGGTGTTCGTGAGCGGGAATCCCACTTCCTTCCTAGAGCATCTCTTGGAGGAGCCTTGCATTTCTTTACCACTATTAGGCATTTGGCCAAGATCTTCTTCCAACTACAACATAGATCCTATTGAGGTTTTAGCTTTCTTTGTAAGCTGCAGCAAGTGGAGGCTAGATCTATTCAGATCTAAGCAATTTTAGTGCCTCTTTTCACTGGGAGAGTCTTCTGTCCAATTGGAAAGAGAGTATTGGATGAGGAGAGCTCATTTTTAGATCTTGGCTTGAGGACACATCATGCTCTAGAGCCTACAACGCAGTCCATATTCCATAATTGCGTTATTTGCAAGGAGAAAGTTGCAAGGTCTTTTGGCACTTCAAGGAGGAGAGATCTCTAGTGACGAGAATATGCCCCTCACTATGGTGATCCGTGGATTACAGATCTAATCCATGTTCCATTCATATTTGATTTGAATACTGATGTATTTGCTTCAGAAATTCTAAATCATTCTGCAGATCAGCTGCATTAGATCTCAGATCTACTCCATTTACTACATTTTCTGCTGAAAACCCCAAGGGGATTTTGAAGAGGAGACTCTATAGTGTACATATCTGATATAGATCTATCCTTTTGTACACAAATATGCTCTATATTTGAAGTGTAACTTATAGCTCTTTTCAGCTAATAAAATAATGCTGTCAAGCTTGAACAATCATATCATATGGTTGCAGCATCTTATTTTGGGCATTTCTTCGTGTAAAGTTTGATAGTTTTTGTTCTATGATGTATGGGCTTCAATATAATATTGATATGCTGATTTAAATGACATGATTGAGCCTACATATTGGCCTCTTGCATATATTTGGCTGAACTGCGTTATTTTCTAAGATGTTTTGTCACATAGTGCTGCAGTCCCTTCTTCGGGAAATTTTCTAGTTGTACTAGGTGTGGGAGATCTATTTAACCCACCTAGAAATATTTTTTTCCGATCTCCTCTTAGATTTGGGTCTTAGATTCTCAGATCTAAGGGATCCAAGGGCTGATTGCTAGTGATGTAGCATACATTCCTGAAAAATGCGTTTTTCAGGCATGCCTTGCTAGCAATCCCAATTTGGGGATATTACAGAAGCATGCTCAGTGGTACTAGGTTAAGAAAATAATTCTGGGTAGAGGTATTGGAGACTACATTGTTACTCGGTTAATAGATTACCTTCATCATCGTTTGAGGATAAGACTCCACATGAGGAATGGATTGGTAAGAAACCCTCTCTTTCACATCTGAGGGTATTTGGATGTGATGCATATGTACATGTTCCAAAGGAGAAAAGGACCAAGTTGGATAATAAATCTGAAAGGTGCATCTTTATTTGGTATAAGGATGTTTTAAAGGGTTACAAGCTCTGGAACCCGGAAACAAGGAAGGTTGTGTACAACCAAGATGTGGTTTTTAGAGAGGTGAAAGATGTTGTTAAACATGAAGTCCTACTAAATGAACTTGAGAAGATAGAGTTTGAGCTAAATGAGGATGAATCAGAATCTACAATAGAATAAGACTCAGAATAGGAAAAGCCACAAACTCCAACTATGAGAAGATCAATTCGGGAAACAAGACAACTAGAAAGGTATAGTCCATCTGCTTTCTGTTCAAATTTTTCTTTAACTATAACTGATGATGATCCCATAACCATCAGGGAGGAAGTAGATTCAAAGGATGGAAAACTCCAGAAGGAGGCCATGGTTGATGAAATGGCATCCTTGCATAAAAATGAGGCATGGGATCTGGTAGATTTTCCAGTTGGAAGGAAGCCCATCAGGAGCAAATGGGTGTTTAAGAAGAAGATGAATGTAGAAGGAAAGGTGGATAAATACAAAGCTCGGTTGGTAGCAAAAGGTTATTCCGAGGTGTCGGGAATTGATTTTGGTGATATTTTTTCTCCTATTGCCAAAGTTTCTTCTATTAGATTACTTTTATCTGTTGCTGCTGCATTTGATTTTAAGGTAGAATAGATGGATGTGAAGACATCATTTCTTCACGAAGATCTAGAAGAGGATATCTACGTGAAACAACCTGAAGGCTTTCTGGTGAAGGGGAAAAAGGAACTGGTATGCAGGTTAAAGAAGTCTCATTATGGGTTAAAACATTCACTAAGGATGTGGTATCCAAAATTTGATACCTATATACGGGGACTTGGCTTCACCAGAAGCAAGGAGGATCACTGTGTTTATTTTAAATTAATTGGTGACCGTGTTATTTATTTGTATGTGGATGATATGTTGTTGATTGGAAATGACAAAGAAATTATCCAAGATTTGAAGACCCAACTTTTCTCCAAATTCGACATGAAGGATATTGGTGTTGAAAAATATATTTTGGGCATGGAAATTAAGAGATATTGGGAAAAGAGGAAGCTCTAGTTAAACCAAAGGAAGTATGTCAAGACTATATTACAGAGGTTCAATATGTAGGATAGTAAACCAGTGAATGTTTTGATTCCTGTAGGTGTAAAGCTGTTTGCTGAACAATGTGCCAAGACATAGGAAGAAGAGGAGGATATGTCCCGTGTTCCATATGCCGTAGCGGTAGCCCGATGTATGCAATGGTTTGTACTAGACTAGACATTACACAGGCAGTTTGGAGAGCAAGGTGTTTATGTGGATGTCAAACTCAGGGAAGAAGCATTGAGCACGTTGAAGTGGGTTTTCAGATATCTACGTGGCACTAGTGATTATGGCTTGTGCTACCAGGGAAGACCGAGATTGGAAAGAGTGTTGGACATTCATGGTTTTGTAGATTTAGACTGGGCTGGAGAGATGGATCAAAGAAGATCTACAAGTGGGTATGTGTTTAGCCTATTTGGAGGTGCAGTCAATTGGATGAGTAAAAGACAGTCTGTAGTGGCTCTTTCAACTACAGAGGCAGAATACATGGAAGCCACTCATGCAAGCAAGGAAAACGTTTGGTGCAAAGATTGTGTTCAAGTATGGGGTTGGTGCACCAAGCTCTAAGGATAGACTGTGATGGCCAAAGTGCAATTTTCTTGTCTAAGAACCCTGTTTATCATTCAAAGACAAAGCGCATTGATGTTCAATATCACTTTGTGAGATAGATAGTTGAGGCTAAAAGGGTGTTGCTGGTAAAGGTGGACACTTTGAAGAATGTTGTGGATGAATCGACGAAGTTTGTGAGCACTCAGAAGTTCTCTTGGTGTAGAGAAAAAATGGGTGTCGCAAAGCTGGGATAATGTCTCAGCTCTCCTGTGGCCCCCTGCGGAAAGAAAATAGCAAGTGGGAGAATGTTGGGTATGTGTTATATTCTTTCCACGACTATTCACGTGTGGGGGGGCGACACCCCCCCATGTTCAAGGTCCGAGGCAGTGCCCCGAAAAAAAAAATTTAGACGCTATTTATCGATGGGTGGACCCACCCATGATCTTGTGCATGGGTTTGCACATGGTTTTGGGGCATGATCGTTTTCAGCCCTTGGTATTTTGTAGATCCGGTCAAGGGAAATATAGTTATGTTCTAATCCAAGGTTAATGGATTGGGGTTTATGTATGATTCGGCATGTATATATATGTGTTGCAACACTAAAAGGAATATAATGAAAAATCAAGCTAGCCGTCCCGATTTTGGATCCAGGGGAAAATATCTGTGTTTATCTGTTTTGTGTTTTATGCTCTCGCTATTGTTTATTTTCTATTTTTAAGATTAATTTGCAGATAATTTCTGTACATGGTTAAAACCTACAGGCATCATCATCGAGGTGGTGGATTCATTCAGAGTCATGATCGACACCACACTATGGGCATATTCGTTTTACCCAATTTTGATGGATCATCCAAGTGTTCTACCAAATATTGGGTAGAAAAACTTGACATCTACTTTCAGTTGAACAAGGTTCCATAGATGGAGGCCATTAAGATTGCAGCACTGCACCTTGAAGGTGAAGCACATGACTGGTGGTTCCATGGCTTGTCTACATTGGGTCATGCCAATGTGACTACTTATTCAGATTTCACTAGAAGGATGGTGGAAAGATTTGATAGAAGAGATCGAGAAGCACCATTCATGAGCCTTGAAAAGTTGAAACAATCAGGTAATACAAAAACTCACATCTCTGAATTTTTAAGACTTTCTATTATGGTTCCTGATTTGTCTACAGCAAGAAGGGTGTACATGTTCATTGATGGTTTAGATGAACCTCTTAATGGGTTGGTTAAATTTACCAAGCCCACTACCCTACATGATGTTATTGAAAGGGCTAAAGACCTTCAAGATTCCTTGCAAAAAGAAAAGGTACAATTTCAGAATAAGCCCTCTTTCCCTTCAAACGGAAAATAAGAAAAGGCTACTCCTTCTAAGGAGAGTCAAAATAAAAAACCTCTTAATGATGATGTTTGGAGAGATCTAAGAAGAAGGAAATTTTGCTTCACTTTCCAAGAATCATGGGCACCTGGACATAGATGTGCAGTTGGAAAAGCACATTACATAGAGGTCTTCTCAGATGATGAGGAGGAAGAAGAAGATGAACCAAGAAGAGGTCACATCCTTAACACTGCAGGAGGAGAACCAACACCATCAGGAGATGGGAATGGAGAATTTTCTCCTATTGGAGGGGCTCTTGCATCTATGATAGGAGTACCTAAGTACTTGAACTTAAGAATTCAAGGCTCCATCTTGAATCAGAGGGTTTCTATTTTGGTTTATAGTGGGGCAACCCACAATTTTATTGATGCCCAACTAGTGAAAAGGAGGGCAATAGCCACTGACGCTTTTGATGGATTCTCTGTTTTAGTCCCAGGAGATAGAACAATGCAATGCATGCATTATGTCCCATCCTTATAAGTCACCATGGGGACATATACATTTATGGATCATTTCTTTGTGGTTGATATACCTGAGACCAATGTGATATTGGTTGTTCAATGGTTGATTACTTTGGGGAAAGACACGACTGATTGGGAGGCTTTGAAAATGGAATGGGTAGATAAAAAGAGTGGTAAGACTCAAATAATCAAAGGCATTCATACATATCCATCACATAGAAATCAGAGATGGGTTTTCTTAGTGGAAGCAAGGACCTTACAGTCCCATCTATTATGCTCATGAGATTTCTGCATGGGACACTATTATCTAGTGGCAAACCACCTGGGAGGCCACCTAATTCAGATCTTGTGGGAGATGTATCACAACATGATGCTCCAAGCATAGATCCAGGAAGGATGGGAGCATTGGAAGACAATGATACAACACTGGGAATCTCGGGTAGGCTCAAGGAGGAGGGAGATCTTCTCCCAACATCATCATTACCTACTCCCATTTCAGATTCTATGTTGTGGGAGGAGAAGCATGGAAGGAATGACCTTACAACATGTACCTTTGGCATGGGAAATTTCAAGGAGGATATCAGCCATATGATAGACATTTCTATTGATAGATCATTAGCATTTTCATTATGGGAGATTGATCCATATTGGAAATCCCAACTGTTGGTGGATTACTCTAAGGATCTTCACACATGCAAGATACTTGGTGACCAGCTACATGAAGATGGATCTTCGGTCCAGGAAGGAGTCATCTATTATCATGGTATAATCTTCTTATATAGAGCCTCTAAGCTCAAGAGGAAGTTACTACAAAGGGCATATGAAGAGCTCTATTTCAGCCCCACATATTCCATGAGATTCTACAACATCATCATGCGAAGCTACACTTGGAAGGGCTTTTAAGGAGAAATATATCATCATTTTCAAATATGCATGTACCATGTGGAGATAGGGCAGCAAAATAACTCTATGAAGGAGTTAATTTAACAATATCTTTCTCTTTTTGAGAGAGGGGATAGATCTATGCACCACTCCATTTGTTTAAGGAGGAATTTTGTGGAGAATATGCTCATGTAAATAATGTTTCATTTTATTATTGTTTGCATTCTTTCACCATGTATATGCAAGCCATAACTCCAAGGAGTATTGTACCTTATGAAATTCATGGCCAACTTTGGGCCACAAAAATTTCTGAACATGGCCATTCCCTTGGGGGACAAAGGGAGATTTTGTTTCATGATGGGTGCATTCCTAAGGCACCAAATATATCTCACACTTTCAGCCATAGTGAGATGACTTGGAAAACAAGTAATTGGTGGGGAAACCACTTAACACATCATGATCTGATGCAGTTAGGAGATGCATTACACTGGTTCCACATGTGGGACTATGACCCACCTCCATATGCACAAATTTATGTTTGTATGTATGTAGTTTTGATCCCATACATTGATGATGTACTTGTAATTTTTATGGGAATGTATTAAAGGAGGATGGGAGGTATGTATGTGCCCTATGGGATGGATATTTTCCATGTATTTTATGCTACATGATTCAGGGAGAACATTGGGCAAACCATGTTTGTTTCTTTTGAACCATTGTCTCCTTATGGGATGGATTATTTACATCTCATGAGAAATTTGGAGGAGTAATTCATGGAGGGATGGATTGGTGAACACTTAGCTTATGGAGGAATATTATCTCATGTTGATGTCACCAATGGAGAAAGAGAAGAGTTGCAACACTCACCTTGTCAGTTGCTTGAGGACAAGCAACATTTGGGAAGGTAGGAATGTAATATTCCCAATTATTCATGAGCTAATTGGAATGTTATTTTTTGTTTTATTACATTGTTCAAAGAATAAAAAGAGAAAAGGAGGTCCATAATACTCCTTAATAATGAATAAATCAATGCAAAATATGAAAAGGCTAAATCTTGGTTGTTAAATCTAGCACCCTTAGGTGTGAAAGGGGCTGGAACATTTTGACTGGGTCAACTTTGACCAAATTTATAGTGTTATCATGGAGGAGTGGCCATCAATGAGGGACATCGCAATTTTAGATGGAGGTGCCTTGTGTGAAAGAAGTGATCTCATTGGAAGTGGTTTAGGGTTTGTAAGATCTGGTATTATAAAAGGAAGGGGATGGCAGCATTAGAAGGTTTTTGATGTTTATCATATTTTCTAAATATATGGTCTATTTAGACATATATATTTCTCTTTCTGTTTAGCTGAGATTGAATGTTGTTTAGCATTGGGTGTTCCTGATCGGGAATCCCACCTCTTCCCATTGAGTAGCTCTTGGGAGAGTTTGTATTGAATTGTCCACTATCCGTCTTAGTGCCAAGCTTCTTCCTCCAACTACAAAGCAGATCATGTTCAGGGTTTGTTTTTTTTTACAAGCTGCAGCAAGTGGAGACTAGCTCTTTCAGATCTAGGCCATTTTAGTGCTCCTTTTCAATGGAGGAGGTTTATACTTCATTGGGAGGACAATATTTGAGGGCTTGAGCTTCATTTTCAGATCTTGGAATCAGGCCAACTATATTTTTAACCCTACAACACATTATACTTCTAGATCTGCGTTATTTTTGTAGGTGCAGTTGCAGGGTGGTTCAACACAACATTTGAAGAGCTGATTTTCTAGTGTTGGGGATCTGTGCTTCACTTTGGAGATATGTTGGAGGAGGCTATTATATTGCTCATATCATATCAACCACACTTTGTAGATCTATAGTTATTAATAGATTTTTAGTCTTAGATCTCAGATCTACAACTTGTACTTGGTGTTTTGCTGAAAACCCCAAGGGGGTTCTATAAAAAAGCCTATATAGTGCATGGATCTGATATAGATCTAACTTTTTATGCAATTATTTTCTCTAGATCTGATGTGTAATCTACAGTTGTGCAAAGCCAATAAAATAACATTGTAAGGCTTTTTCCAGTATTTATATATGGTTGTTGTTAGTTCCCAAATCCACCTTAGGCTGAAATAAGGCAAAAGAAGGACAACACCAAACCAAGCTGAGCCTTGTAGCTAGCCCTACGAGGACAGGAGAGGGCTCTCTCCGGGTCAATCTCGGCAAAAGATGTCCAATTGGGCCTGAGATGACCTAAAATGGATACTGATTTTAGGCTAGTAAATAAATGGGAAAGAGGTATTTTTATGAATGACTGAGTTTCAAGGATGTAGGGGAGAAAGAACAGCATGAGCAGAGAAATTAAGTCAAAGACACATATTATCTCAGGAGGCAAGATAGGCAAGAGGTTTAGCATCAAATTCAAAATACTATGGAGCGGGTAGACTGTTAAGAGGTTGACAAGGGCATAATAGATGAATCCTTATCAAACAGAAGAAAACGCAGGACATGAACACTTTTCCAAGGCAGAGCAATAAATTGGATTCTACCTTTCTTACTTAAAAGCATTCAACTAGCAATGATTATGAATGAACGGTAAAACATAACAGGGTACATATGAAACAGAAAGAAAGACATATGCTAAAGTCAGTACCACATGAATCTCATGAAACAGAGCTGTATCATTTCATTAATCCTCAGCCAAACTATGCAGTGAAACACTGGTTTTTCCTCTACACTTATCCCAGAACTCCCTTTAAAAAATGATTTACTACCTAATAAATAAGCTTTAGAGATGGGAAAACAGATCGACTCAAATGGGGAACTGTTTCAACTGAAATTATAAAAATAGAGAAAGAGTTTTCCATCCGTTCTAAAGACAGAACAACGTTACATTATTTCACTTTGAAATTTTCTGATGACCAATGAAAAGGTAAAAGCTGTAGCGTAGCCCTTTGAATCGCAACTGAAGATAAAAATAGGCCTCCAATCCTATTTCTCTGTGTATGGTTGATATCTTCGTTTTAAATTTAGGCTTTCGGTCTTTGACTGCCACTTTACGTTTACCTTTTGAATCTGGGTCGATCTTTCACTGCTAACATATTCTTATTCTTGATCCTCTCTCTTGACTCTATTTTCTTTGGCATTTCATCCCCTGAAATTTCAGGTGCACCGGTGACATCTTCTTGGGTTGCAGTATTTTTTGCTTCATGGGCTTCCAACAATTTGAATTCTTTTTGCATCATATGGATGTGTTCCGCTTCATTCATATTAGAAATTTGATGTTGATATTCGGAAGGTGGTTCAAGAAGCAAGTAATTTTTTTGAACAAATACAACAAGAACACCTGGAACCTGCCGGAACTTTTTGCGGAGACCACCATCCTGAGTTGCAACGAAGAAGTTCTCTGGATTATCTACACCAACCATAGCCTCAAGGCACTCTGCAGCACTTTTAAGTGACTCATGATTGCACCTTGCTGTCGTGAGTCTACGAATTGCCAACACGGTTACAGAAAATGACTCTCCCAGCTTTTTCAGCTCCTCAATGACACATATTGTAACAAAAACCTTGACATGTCCACCCAAAAGTCCAGAGAGAGCCTCATTGACTATACCGAAATGAGATTCCAGCATATGGTGAATGAATGTGCCATCGCATAATGCTTTGTAGGGCTCCCTGAATGCAAAGCAGGCTTTGTAAAACCTCATAGTTCTCCGATTTTTCTTCTGCTTCTTTACCCTCATCTTTCATCAAAAGCTACCATGCAAACTAGCTTTCAAACTCGTTATGATAAAGCTATATTTCCTCTTCAAAAAATCGAGACTGAATGGAAGCAAAAAATAATGCCTTCTCTGAAAAATCACCCCTGAATCACGCCTATGTTGCAAAAGGGATATACATGGGCGCCTCGAGATTATAGTGACTTAGCAATCATAATCAACCTTGTGCCATAAAAGTACAGATCCGACTTCACCATATTATGTGTAGCGTTTGAAAATGGCCAAGATAAACGCCTATGCTCTAGACCATCATGATCAAACTGCCCAGCATCAGAAAACATTCCAAAATTAGAGCCTTGAACGGAAGATTCTAATTGCGACTACGAACCACAACATCATCTGAGTTTGGTTCATCGATATTGTAATTTTCACTCCATGGAGGAACGGTTGCACATTCTAACATCCATGATGGATCTTTTGATGGTGTAACCGGAGAGGATGAAACGACACGTAACCTGTGTAGTGCAGCAATTGATTCCCTTATTGCAGATATGGTTTCAAAATAGTGTGTACAGGATGCCAAGGCAACTGGAATGTGCAGCATTTCCCCCAGACAAACGGTGGATCCTTAAAACTCTGACACATCCTCATCAATACGAAGAAATCGATCAAATTTGGAAATTGGAAAGAAATGGCAAAAAAATAGTGTTTTTGGGCCTGTGCACCTCGCTCCAACCCAACACGCCGCACAAGCTGGATGCGCCGCACTAGTGCAATTTTTCACTGTGCAAAAACGCTCTACGCGCCGCGCACTTTCAGTGCGCCGCGGCCTATCCCAATGCGCCGCGCCACACAAAAACACTCAGCCTTAGCTCCAAAATGCAGTTTTTCCCTCTCACCTGCTCAAGTCGATTTCAACTGATCTTCTTGGATGCAAATGGATGTAAAAACAATGGAATTGCCTTATAAAATTGAGAACTTGATTTTAGTTTCATACAAACCCATTTATGTAATGTTTTGGCCTCGGCTCCTTTCACATTTTAAAATAAACTT
This sequence comes from Pinus albicaulis, assembly GCA_034641835.2. Lineage (NCBI taxonomy): Eukaryota > Viridiplantae > Streptophyta > Pinopsida > Pinales > Pinaceae > Pinus > Pinus albicaulis. The sequence continues at coordinate 527,865,809 of CM076575.1, read as the reverse complement.
TGTTTCTTTGTTTCTTCTGACTTTGAATGAGGACTTCCTGGTTGATTTTGCAGGGGTGACTGATGTTGGATTTCGGAAAAAGATCAGGAGAAGCTGCATGTGAACATCTTCAACTGAAAAATCTATGGCAATTATTTCAAAAGACGAAAAGACGACTTTTTCTTCAAAACAGGGTTTTGAAGAAAAGTCATAGTCTAGCAATATGACGTTGAGATTTCTGGAATAAAAATTGATTTAAAACTTCCCTCTGACCTGCTGGCATAAAACCCTAGACCTAAAAGACCTAAAAATCTTAAATAACTTTTTGTTGATGAAGATATTAGAACAGGACTGCAAATGACTTAAAATTGATTTAATAAATTTCGATGAACAGACCTGAGCCAACAGGTACGAATCGTGAGGGGTAATGACTCACAAGACCTTTCCATCAGATTATGGCATGTTCCTAGCAAAATGCAACTGAGTGAATCGAGTAAGACACCTAAAAATGAAATGCAGAAAGCGAAATGATCTCTGACGGAGGACTGACAAGACCGACTCTAACATTGGCTCCAATGGGGATGGTAGCTCCCTGGAGGTGCCAAGAACAACAGATCTTTGGGAGAGAAGACAGTGCCTACATCCATTGGGCTATGGAGCCCGTTATTTTGACAAATCGACACAAGACCATTAACTGATTTATTGACTGAAAAAACTTGACTCTAACAAACTAACTCAACATGACTAAGACCTGAACTTAAAACTTAAAGCTTGATGGCAGTACATGACCACCTGTGTTTCTTACAAGATAATATACCATCAAACTATATCATAATGCCAATGTAACCAATCAAGCAGATGCCTTCTTGATTGATTATCTTGATCATATCTGCTGGTCAACAATAAATACTGATAATTGGGCATCCAAAAACATAATTGACCATGATCTCCTTCATCACTGAATATTGCAATATTCACCTTCACTGCTAACTGCAACAGATTTGCTAGTGGATCCTGAAAAACATGAAGATTTACCTCCTGCTGAAGGAACAAGGTGTCTTTCTCTTCTGATTCTAATCTTTCTTTAGTAAAAGTCTGTTCTTGGTCCTCAAAGAATTCTGAACAAGTGGATGAGCAGATATCTTCTTGGAAAAACATTTCAACACATGAGACATAGGAAGAAAAGTCTGAAAGGCAGTCCTGAATGTTTTGATCTTCTATAGTCTGAATGTATTGTAGGTCATCTTCATATGATATGACATCCAGATTCTCATTACAGTCATCAATCATGAGAAAAGAAACTTCAGATGATTCTTGAAACCCAACACTATCATTTCTATCATCTACCAACGATTCATCCAAGGAAACTTTTTCACTTACTTGAACGAAGATCTCATCTTGTTGTTTATAAACTGACTGGATTACCTCTTTATGAAGGCTTTGTTCTGATGACATGAGAACATTCGGATCCATAACTCTGTCTTCTTCATTCCAGATGATCTCAACAGCAGAGTTCAGCACAAGGTATTCTTGGTCATCACGATCTGAATCTGGATCTGAAATGGCTAACTTGACTGCATCACATTCTGAAATTGAAACTTGACTTCCCTACATGATGTCTTCTTCTATGGAAAGATTTGAAACGAAACTTTCTCTTTCATCATTTTCAGCCATATGGAAATCTTCAGCTTGCTGATCTTGATAAATATCCTTTAAGATTTCTACATGCTGCTGAAATGGGTTTTCACACAATGCTTCCAAGATTTCTCCATCCATCAATTCATTATCTCCATAAAAATTCTCAATATTTTCAATGAAACTACTAACATGGCTACAACAGTTCTGAACTAAAATCAAGGAAGGATAATATTCTTTATACTTTTCAAAGAACATGGTATGAAAATCCTTTAAATAGCAAATAGAAGCAGGTGGCAAACTTTCATACCAAGATCGGGCTTCATCTTCCAGAGTAGCCATAAACATTTTCATCAAACATTCTTCAGGAAAATTGATCTTTAATTTATGCACATGAATGTGAAATTTCACTATATGAAGAGCAGCGTCATTACCTTCCACATTTCTGAACATAGGCAAATTCTGAAGCCAATCCACCTTGGGCATCTTATTTGGAAAACCATGGATGTGATCTCGACTCATGGGAGCGTATCTTCTTGCAACTCGATCCATCTTGAAAGTCTTAAAGCTACTGATCTCTTTGCAGTGAAGTCACCATGAAGCATTGATTTCTGGATTTTTCAGTGAAATCGCCAGGTGAATGATTTCAACCTTGCGTTGTCTGATCGTTGTTCACCCTCAACCATTAGATCTAAACTTGATTACAGGTACTGGGGCAAGACAATATACAAGTCGAGTGTCATGTTTCACAAGCTAGACCTTTCTTCTCCAGTATGGTCGCTACTATGTTAGTTCCCAAACCACCTTAGGCTGAAATAAGGCAGAAGAAGGACAACACCAAACCAAGCTCAGCCTCGTAGCTAGCCCTACGAGGACAGGAGAGGGCTCTCTTCAGGTCAATCTCGATAAAAGATGTCCAATTGGGCCTGAGATGACCTAAAATGGATACTGATTTTAGGCTAGTAAATAAATGGGAAAGAGGTATTTTGATGAATGACTGAGTTTCAAGGATGTAGTGGAGAAAGAACAGAATGAGCAGAGAAATTAAGTCAAAGACACAGATTATCTCAGGAGGCAATATAGGCAAGAGGTTTAGCATCAAATTCGAAATACTATGGAGTGGGTAGACTGTTAAGAGGTTGACAAGGGCATAATAGATGAATCCTTATCAAACAGAAGAAAACATAGGACATGAACACTTTTCCAAGGCAGAGCAATAAATTGGATTCTACCTTTCTTACTTAAAAGCATTCAACTAGCAATGATTATGAATGAACGGTAAAACATAACAGGGTACATATGAAACAGAAAGAAAGACATATGCTAAAGTCAGTACCACATGAATCTCATGAAACAGAGCTGTATCATTTCATTAATCCTCAGCCAAACTGTGCAGTGAAACACTGGTTTTTCCTCTACACTTATCCCAAAACTCCCTTTACAAAATCATTTACTACCTAATAAATAAGCTTTAGAGATGGGAAAACAGATCGACTCAAATGGGGAACTGTTTCAACTGAAATTATAAAAATAGAGAAAGATTTTTCCATCCGTTCTAAAGACAGAACAACGTTACATTATTCCACTTTGAAAATTTCTGATGACCAATGAAAAGGTAAGAGCTGTAGTGTAAGCCCTTTGAATCGCAACTGGAGATAAAAATATGCCTCCAATCCTATTTCTCTGCGTATGGTTGATATCTTTGGTTTAAATCTAGGCTTTCGATATTTGACTGCCACTTTATGTTTACCTTTTGAATCTGGGTCAATATTTCACTGCTAACATATTCTTATTCTTGCTCCTATCTCTTGACTCTATTTTCTTTGGCATTTCATCCCCTGAAATTTCAAGTGCACCGGTGATATCTGCTTAGGTTGCAGTATTTTTTGTTTCACGGGCTTCCAACAATTTGAATTCTTTTCCATCATATGGATGCGTTCCGCTTCAGTCATCTTAGCAATTTGATGCTGATATTCGGAAGGTGGTTCAAGAAGCAAGTAATTTTTTTGAACAAATACAACAGGAACACCTGGAAACTGCCGGAACTTTTTGCGGAGACCACCATCCTGAGTTGCAACGAAGAAGTGCTCTGGATTATCTGCACCAACCATAGCCTCAAGGCACTCTACAGCACTTTTAAGTGACTCATTATTGCACCTTTCTATCATGAGTCTACGAATTGCCAACACGGTTACAGAAAATGACTCTCCCAGCTTTTTCAGCTCCTCAATGACACATCTTGTAACAAAAACCTTGACATGTCCACCCAAAAGGCCAGAGAGAGCCTCATTGACTGTACCGAGATGAAATTCCAGCATATGGTGAATGAATGTGCCATCGCATAATGATTTGTAGGGCTCCCTGAATGCAAAACAGGCTTTGTAAAACCTCACAGTTCTCCGATTTTGCTTCTGCTTCTTTACCCTCATCTTTCATCAAAAGCTACCATGCAAACTAGCTTTCAAACTCGTTATGATAAAGCTATATTTCCTCTTCAAAAAATCGAGACTGAATGGAAGCAAAAAATAATGCCTTCTTTGAAAAATCACCCCTGAATCACGCCTATGTTTGCAAAAGGGATATACATGGGCGCCTCGAGATTATAGTGACTTAGCAATCAGAATCAACCTTGTGCCATAAAAGTATAGATCCAACTTCACCATATTATGTGTAGCATTTGAAAATGGCCAAGATAAATGCCTCTGCTCCAGACCATCATGATCAAACTGCCCAGCATCAGAAAATGTTCTAAAATCAGAGCCTTGAATGGAAAATTCTAACTGCGACTACGAACCACAACATCATCTGAGTTTGGTTCATCGATATTGTAATTTGCACTCCATGGAGGAACAGTTGCACATTCTAACATCCATGATGGATCTTTTGATGGTGTAACCGGAGAGGATGAAACGACACGTAACCTGTGTAGTGCAGCAATTGATTCCCTTATTGTAGATATGGTTTCAAAATAGTGTGTACAGGACGCCAAGGCAACTGGAATGTGTAGAATTTCCCCCAGGCAGACGGTGGATCCTTAAAACTCTGACACATCCTCATCAATACAAAGAAATCGATCAAATTTGGAAATTGGAAAGAAATGGCAAAAAATTAGTGTTTTCGAGTCTGTGCGCCGCGCTCCAGCCCAACGCGCCGCACAAGCTGGATGCGCCGCGCCAGTGCAATTTTGCACTGTGCAAAAACGCTCTACGCACCGTGCACTTTCAGTGCGCCGCGACCTATCCCAATGTGTCGCGCCACACAAAAACACTCAGTCTTAGCTCCAAAATGAAGTTTTGCCCTCTCACCTGCTCAAGTCGATTTCAACTGATCTTCTTGGATGCAAATGGATGTAAAAACAATGGAATTGCCTTATAAAATTGAGAACTTGATTTTAGCTTCATACAAACCCATTTATGTAATGTTTTGGCCTCGGGTCCTTTCACATTTTAAAATAAACTTTGTTTCTTTGTTTCTTCGGAATTTGAATGAGGACTTCCTGGTTGATTTTATAGGGGTGAATGATGTTGGATTTCAGCGAAAGATCAGGAGAAGTTGCATGTGAACATCTTCAACTGAAAAATCTGTGGCAATTATTTCAAAAGACGAAAAGACGACTTTTTCTTCAAAACAGGGTTTTAAAGAAAAGTCATAGTCTAGCAATATGACGTTGAGATTTCTGGAATAAAAACTGATTTAAAACTTCCCTCTGACCTACTGGCATAAAACCCTAGACCTAAAAGACCTAAAAATCTTAAATAACTTTTTGCTGACCAAGATATTAGAACAGGACTGCAAATGACTTAAAATTGATTTAATAAATTTCGATGAACAGACCTGAGCCAACAGGTACGAATCGTGAGGGGTAATGAATCACAAGACCTTTCCGTCAAATTATGGCATGTTCCTAGCGAAATGCAACTGAGTGAATCGAGCAAGACACCTAAAAATGAAATGCAGAAAGCGAAATGATCTCTGACGGAGGACTGACAAGACCGACTCTAACAGTTGCAACACCTCATTTTGAGGGATTTCTTTCATTGGAGGCTTCCTTTTCTTGTTATGCATCTTAGGGGCCATTTCTTACACATTTTTTGTTGCTGTAATAACAAATGAAAGGTCTCCATATTGGTCTCTTGCTATATAAAATATGATCTATGTTATTTTCTTATCTTTTTGCATTGTATTGCTGCATTTCCCATTTGGGAATATTACATATGTTTATGGTTTTACATTTCTTCTCTAAAATAAATAGGCCTTTGAGCCTCATTATAACACATTTCAGGGGTTGGTAGGTGACACATCTCTTCTCAGAGATACGCTACTAGTGCCCTAGCTCATTTATTTCCATTATTTCTATAAGCATGTTTTTGTCATTTGTTTTGTAACACATTTTAGAGGCTTGTAGCTGCCACATATCTTCTCAGAGATAAGCCTACCAATGCCCTAGTTGTTTCTTTACATTCTGTCTATAAACAAATTTCAGTTTTGTAACATAGTTCAGAGGCCTGTAGCCACCACATCTCTTCTCAGAGATACACTACCAGTGCCCTAGCTAGTTTATTTTAGTCATTTGATTTTAATAAAATGAAACATTATTTTTGCTACATCTCTGTATCTATGGCTATATTTGTATTCTATTGCATTCCAAAAAAAATCTAGATCAATGGTATCAGAGCGGTCTACTCTTTCTCTATTTTTCTTTTCATGTCCCCAACGCGGCTAGGGTATAAGGAGTTCAACCTCGCAAACCCCGAAAACCCCCCCTTGTCGGAAGGAAAGAAAGAGGAGGGAACAGGAGATCCTATCAAAATATTGCTCAAGGAGGCCCTTGAGAAACAAAGGAATGCGATGATGGATAAATTTGCACATATCCTTCAACGACTTCCCACCGACGACACATCTACATCATGCATGTTGACCAACAAGTCCGTGACAACCTAGAAAAATATAATACCAAGTTCAACAAAATTTCCTCCTCATAGAGGAACTTAACACAATGGGTAACATTGCTTCCTAAGGAGGAAGGAATGATCTAGGTGGATATCGGTGGCCACCCACCCATTCCATTTCGACTCGCACCATCAATTCTTTCAATCTTCACTCTCAGCACAACTTACTATTTTTAGTATGTTTTCAGGTCCTGCACTCTCAGAGCTATTTTTGGGACTTAATGATCCAAGTGGATATCAGTGGTCACCCACCCATTCCATTTGAACCCCCATCATCAGCTATTTCAGGTTGTAATTTTCAACACAACTTACTACTTTTAGCAGTTTTTTAGGTCCTGAACTTCCATAGTCGTTTTGAGGCCCTAAACGACGTTTTTGGGAAAACTAGGAGCAACATGGGCCATAGACCAATGTCGCTCACTCAAAATTTGTAGTACTTATATATATATATTTCTAACGAGCTATTGAGCACGTCAAACAGAGATCGTATGCCAAAGTTACATCCCCGGGATGTTGAAACACCAATTTACCCAAACGGGACCCACAGTTTTGGTGCTTCATCTCCTAGAGTTAGGTTTTTGGATGTTTAGGGTTTTAAATTGTTTCTAAATAATAAATATACCTTCGAGTCTCATTGTAACACAGTTGAGGGGCTAGTAGCCAACAAATCTCTTCTCAGATATACGCTACGAGTGCCCTAGCTCATTTATTTCCATTATTTCTATAAGCATGTTTCAGTCATTTGTTTGGTAACAAAGTTTAGAGGCCTGTAGCTGCCACTTCTCTTATTAGAGATAAGCCTACCAATTCTCTAGCTATTTATTTAAATTATGTCTATAAACAAAATTCAATTATGTAACACAGTTCAGAGGCCTGTAGCCACCACATCTCTTCTCAGAGATATGCTACCAGTGCCCTAGCTAGTTTATTTCAGTCATTTGATTTTAATAAAATGTAACATTATTTCCATTTCATCTATGTAACTATGGCTATATGTGTATTCTATTGCGTTCCTGCAAAAATCCGAATCATTGTCATCATGTATTCCTGCAAAATCCTGCAAGGTAGAAAAACAATATGTTAACCAGATAACTAATATAAAAATATTAACATCAGCATTACCTTATCATGATGACATTTTCATCAATTGATAATATTACTTGAGTTCTTTTAGATAAGGTATATGAATCTGGTATCTTCGGTTGGAACAAGGATATAAATTCTGTCACAAAAAAATGGAAAGAGTTATACAAAAATTGGATCAATGACAATGATCCAAAAACTTGAAAAAGAAAAAAAAGATACTTTTTATCAAAAACTTATAGCAACTTGCCAAACAAAGGCTAAGAGAAAAGAGAGAACATGAATAATTGGCATTACATCAACAATTGGATCAAAAATTGCATAAGCCTTGGGTAATTTTCCAAAAAAAGGATTATTTGAATGAATAAAGGCATCATATAGACAAATATTGAACATAACTGGCATTTTTCTTCTCCGATAAAAATTGGGGGGGGTAAAGCCAGAAAAGTCTTTGATTGATCGAATCGATCGAAGCTCTTCGGCAAGTTTGACCGGACTTGGGGTTGGAAGGGATGATTCTTTCATACATACAATATTTTACCCAATCTAATAGAAAATGATCAATGAATGAATATTCTTGTCCCTTTTTCTGTTTTTCCTATTATGTCCAATTCCATCAATAACCTATTTTGTTGGAATATCCACAAAATTTTTTTGCCCAATTGGGATCTGATCTAATTAATCTTGGATCCTAATGGGTTGACAAAAAATTTGATATAAGTATTCATTAGCATATGAATAGGGAAATAGGATGGGAATGGGGCGTGGCCAAGCGGTAAGGCAGAAGGTTTTGATCCTGTTATTCGGAGGTTCGAATCCTTCCGTCCCAGACTTATTTCATTGGTTCCTGTTTTCCCTTCCCTCGCTCTTCCCTTTCTTCTTTCGTAAAGGGTGAATCCAATGGAATTTTTGTTTTTTATTTTTCTCATAATTTCACCATACTTAACTTATCAGAAGGGAATGTTATTACAATAGGGAAGAGATAAAGGGATATCTCTGTGGTGCAAGATGGGAATACGGATCAATTTGAGATAAGGTTCAATTCATGAAATTAGCCCATTGGATGTATGCTGGTCCTGCTCATATTGGAACTCTACGAGTAGCTAGTTCATTCAAAAATGTCCATGCCATTATGCATGCTCCTCTAGGAGATGATTATTTTAATGTAATGCGTTCTATGTTAGAACGGAAAAGAAATTTTACTCCTGCAACTGCTAGTATAGTAGATCGTCACGTACTAGCACGTGGATCTCGAAAAAGAGTTGTGGATAATATTCTTCGAAAAGATAAGGAGGAAAGTACCGATCTTATCATATTAACACCTACGTGTACCTCTAGTATCTTGCAAGAGGATTTAAAAAACTTTGTGGATAGAGCATCCATAATCTCCGATTGCAACATCATTTTTGCGGATGTGGATCATTATCAAGTGAATGAAATTCAGGCAGCGGATAGAACTTTGGAACAGGTAGTTCGATATTATTTGGATAAATCCCATACATTGGATCAATTCGTAACAGATGCACCTTCTGTAAATATAATTGGGATTCTTACTCTGGGTTTTCATAATCGACACGATTGTCATGAGTTGAGACGTTTATTAAAAGATCTGGACATCAGAATTAATCAAATAATTCCTGAAGGAGGATCTGTAGAGGATCCAAAAAATTTACCAAAAGCTCGGTTCAATTTAATTCCTTATCGTGAAGTGGGCTTAATGATAGCGATGTATTTGAATAAGGAATTTGGAATGCCTTATGTATCTACAACTCCTATGGGAGCTGTAGATATGGCCGAGTGCATCCGACAGATAAAGAAATCTCTTGATATCTTGGCGGCTCCTATTTTATCGAGCAAAAGGGTTGATTACGAATCCTATATCGATGGACAAAGTCGATTCGTTTCCCAAGCTGCTTGGTTCTCAAGATCTATCGATTGTCAGAACTTTACGGGGAAAGAAACAGTCGTTTTTGGTGATGCAACTCATGCCGCTTCAATTACTAAGATACTTGCTAGAGAGATGGGAATTCGTGTGAGTTGTACAGGTACTTATTGTAAACATGATGCAGAATGGTTCAAAGAGCAAATTAAAGATTTTTGTGATGAGATGATCATCACAGATGATCATGCTGAAGTAGGAGATATTATCGCTCGCATGGAACCCTCTGCAATATTTGGTACTCAAATGGAACGTCATATTGGTAAACGTCTTGAGATTCCCTGTGGAGTTATTTCCGCACCAGCTCATATCCAAAATTTTTCCTCGGGATATCGACCCTTCCTGGGTTACGAAGGTACTAATCAAATAGCTGATCTAGTTTATAACTCATTCGCTCTGGGTATGGAGGATCATCTTCTAGAGATTTTTTGTGGTCATGATACGAAGGAAATAATGACTAAATCATTATCCACGGATATTAGTCCAATTTGGGATCCTGAAAGTCGACAAGAATTGGGTAAAATCCCCCGTTTTGTAAGAGACGAAGTAAAGATAAATACAGAAAAATTTGCACGACGAAAGGGCCTTTTGAACGTTACTGTCGAGGTAATGCACGCAGCTAAAGAAGCATTAAGTTAAGTACCTAATCAATATCAATTAATTGATTACATTGAGTGTATTCTATACAAAAAGAGTGGATCCAATTCGATACCTATTCCTATCATATCAATTGAGTTAATTACTATTCATAATCACGTCTCGATCATGATTCGAGATCAGGGAGGGATCTTCAAAACATCGTCTGAAACGATGTGGTAATTTACATAATTGGTTTCGTGAATATGGATTATGACATCATTTCATATTCGGATCAAGTGCCCTTGGCTCAAAATTATTCTTATTTTCTTATATACTCTCCAAGTCAATCTTGTTTCCACGTGATTCCATACAAAGATGATGAATATTTGAATCGTTCTATTGTTAAAGCCTAGGATTTTCTATCGATGTGTCTAACATCTCGTCCCAATACAGCGACAATCCAACAATTCATTTATCTCTTATTCTGGATTGACAATAGTGTATTGTGTCGATATAATTCGTCCATTCACAATAGAAATAGATATCTTAGGTTCATCATTTATCAGTGATTCTATCCAATCATGATAATTCTATCGATGGATCATTTATTCATAACCTAGATTACTTTATTCTGGAATGGTGGATCAAAACTATACATATCCATATATGAACTGACGAGTGAATTATTTGGTCATTCACATATGTTTTTGATCCCTCCCGTTCGTCAATTAGATTGGTAGGATTCTATTTACCGGTTCATATTGAGTAACCTCGCATTCCACTTCGATCGTATATATACTCAATATCTATTCGCAATATGGGTTGCTAACTCAATGGTAGAGTACTCGGCTTTTAAGTGCGACTAACATCTTTTACACATTTGAATGAAGTAGAAAACTCGTCGATACCATCGGTAAAGTTCGGAAGACTACGACTGATCCTAATGAACGGAAAAAAAAGCATGTCATTCCAACATATGATCTTTATGATACCTGATATTATTTCTCGGATACCTGATTGTATTCGATCAGGACCGGATCTGATTCAAGGAATCAAATGGGTGGAAAATGTCTATTATATACCCGGATGGATGTATAATATGCTCATCCTTTCGGATCAAATGTGATAATTGTGAATAGGATTTCATCAATTCGCGGTTAAGTCGAATGAGTCAATGGAGAAAGCTATATGACTTGAATCATAAGCAGACCCAGAGAAATGAGCTTCTGTTCCTCGTTCCAATTTAACGAGCGAGGAATTCCCTTTACTGATCAGAAGTTAAGAGCAGTTTAGTACCTGATATCGGGAGGTTTTCCCTGAGTAGATCAGGGATTTATACACTCACAATGAGTCTTAAGTACTCGAGTACAGATGTGTAAGATAAATAGTGTACTGACCAGGTTTATTTATTCCATGAGTCAGGAGAGCGATTGGTTGCCAGGATAAAAAAAATTTTGTTCTTCCTCATGACGAATGAGATCCTTGGGTAGTAAATCTATAGAAGATAGAATATTTATATTTGGATATATCTCTTTTTTCCTATCTTGTTCCGACTAGATCGCACCATGTATTTTCTCAGAAATGAAGAGGTTATTCTCATGAACGAGGGCCATAGCTGAGGTTTGGAAATGGATGAATTCCATAGATACGGAAAGGAAGATAACTCTCGGCAACAATGCTTTTTATATCCACTCTTTTTTTAGGAAGATCTTTACGCAATTTCTCATGATCATTATTTGGATGGATCAAGTTCTTCCGAACCGATGGAACATTTAAGTTCCAATGATCAATTCAGTTTCCTAACTGTAAAACGTTTGATTGGTCAAATACGTCAACAAAATCATTCAATTGTTTTATTCGTGAATTGCGCTCCAAATCCATTAGCCGATTGCAAGAAGAGTTCCTATTCTGAATCGGTACTAGAAGGACTTACATTGGTCCTGGAAGTTCCGTTCTCTATACGGTCAAAATATTCTGTGGAAGGGATGAATGAATGGAAGAGTTTCCGGTCGATCCATTCAATATTTCCCTTCTTGGAGGATAAATTCCCGCATTCAAATTATATATCAGACGCACGAATACCCTATTCTATTCATCCGGAAATTTTGGTTCGAACCTTTCGTCGCTTGATCCGAGATGCTCCCTCCTTGCACCCATTACGCTCTGTTCTCTATGAATATCGAAATAGTCCAGAGAATTTACAAAGATCAATTATTGTCGTCCCAAGAGTAAATACGAGATTATTCCTGTTCCTGTGGAATTATTATGTCTATGAATGCGAATCCATTTTATTTTCCCTTCTTAAACGATCCTCTCATTCACGATCGTTGTCTCATAGACCTTTCCCTCAGCGAACTCATTTTCATCGAAAGATAAAACATATTATCATATCTTCTCGTCGAAATTCACTGAAAAGTATCTGGTTGTTGAAGGATCCTAAAATTAACTATGTTAGATATGGTGAAAGATCTATTATAGCTATAAAAGGTACTCATCTCCTAGTGAAAAAATGTAGATATTATCTTCTACTTTTTCGGCAATGTTATTTCCATCTTTGGTCCGAACCGTATAGGGTTTGTTCTCATCAATTATCCAAGAATTGTTCTTCTTCTCCAGGTTATTTTCTGAGGGTTCGGATGAACCCTCTTTTTGTCAGAACAAAAATGCTAGATGAGTTATTCATCGCCGATCTTATTACCAATGAATTTGATCCAATAGTTTCGATTGTACCAATACTTGGATTATTGGCTAGAGAAAAATTCTGTGACGTATCAGGACGGCCAATTAGTAAATTGTCTTGGACCAATCTAACAGATGATGATATCCTCAATTGATTTGATCAAATTTGGAGAAATCTTTTTCATTACTACAGTGGATCCTTTGGTCGAGATGGTTTATATCGTATAAAGTATATACTTTCATTATCATGTGCTAAAACTTTAGCCTGTAAACATAAAAGTACGATACGTGTAGTTCGGAAGGAATTGGGTCCAGAACTCTTTCAAAAATCGTTTTCAAAAGAACGAGAATTTGATTCTCTGCCTTTTTCGTCAAAAGCGGCGGCCCGTTCGCAGAGAGAACGAATTTGGCATTTAGATATTCCCCAGATAAATCCCCTAGTTAATTCCTGGCAAAAGATACAGGATCTTAAAATAGAAAACTTATTTGATCAATGAAATGCTCTTTGAGTAATTGCCTCGATTCAGAATCATTTTTCTTTTTCTATCCGAGAACTAAAATGATTAGGAAATAGATACATTACATGGGGAAAGCCGTGTGCAATGAGAATTGCAAGCACGGTTTGGGGAGATATTTCTCGCTCTTACTGATACTGAAGGAGCAGATCATCCACTCCATCCGACGAGCTCCGGGTTCGAGTCCCGGGCAACCCGGATCAAATTTCTGATAGGTACCTCTGTCCACTTATTCTGGTTCTGGATCTAATCAAGTTTTTTTTCATATCTGTTCTCATTCCAATTGATCTACCATTCCTGGAACCAGTAATAAATAATTTTATGGAGTATCTAATCACAGATAGATCTATAGAGTGTGGAATATATGGATAGAATATAGAGGTATTTGAGATAGACTCTATATTCTATCCATAGAGTATCAATCAGTATCTATCCCGTTGGGATATATATTGAAATTACATCCCAGATATTGGTTGACATTGATACAAGGATCATATTATACTATAAAATAACAAGCCTTATGCTTGGGAGCCTTTGATGATTTTATAAACAAAATTATGACCATGATCGCAATTATAGAAATATGCAAAAGCGCAAATTTCTGGAGTCGCTTCTGCGACTGGATCACTAGCACTAAAAACCGTCTTTACATTGGATGGTTCGGTGTCTTGATGATCCCCACCCTATTGACCGCAACCTCTATATTCATTATTTCTTTCATCGCAGCTCCTCTAGTAGATATTGATAGTATTCGTGAACCTGTTTCCAGTTCTCTTCTTTATGGAAATGATGTTATCTCTTGTGCTATTATTCCTACCTCTACAACTATTGGATTGCACTTCTATCCAATCTGGGAAGAAGATTCTGTCGATGAATGGCTATACAATGGGTGTCCTTATGAGCTAATCATTCTAAACTTCCTACTTGGTGTAGCTTACTATATGGGTCATGAGTGGGAGCTTATCTTTCGTCTAGGTATGTGTCCTTGGATTACTGTTGCATACTCAGATCCTGTTGCAGCTGCTACTGCCATTTTCTTGATCTACCCTATTGGTCAAGGAAGCTTCTCTGATGGTATGCCTCTAGGAATCTCTTGTACTTTCAATTTTATGATTGTATTCTAGGCTGAGCACAATAACCTTATGCATCCATTCCACATGTTGGGTGTAGTTGGCATATCCGACGGCTCTCTATTAAGTGCTATGCATGGTTCTTTGGTAACTTCCAGTTTGATCAGGGAAACTACTAAGAATCAGTCCGCAAATGCAGGTTACAAATTTGGTCAGGAGGAAGAAACCTACAATATTGTGGCTGCTCATGGTTATTTCGGCTAATTTATCTTCCAATATGCTAGTTTCAAAAACTCCCATTCTTTACATTTCTTCTTAGTTGCTTGGCCCGTAGTAGGTATCTGGTTTACCGCTCTAGGCATAAGCACTATGGATTTCAACCTAAATGGATTCAATTTCAACCAATCTGTAGTTGACAGCCAAGGCCGTGTAATTAACACTTGGGCTGATATCATTAATCGTGCTAACCTAGGTATGGAAGTTATGCACGAACATAATTTTCTCAACTTTCCTCTGTATCTAGCCACTATTGAACCTATTTCAATAGGCGGATAATACTCTGATGGATTTTTATTGTCTATAGCTTATTTGAAGCATACCAAGCCTTTCAATAAAATGAAAGGCTTGGTATGCTTCAATTGTTTGTTATTATTCTTCATAATTCTTCCCCCATTCCATCAATAATGGATATGTGCAGTTCCCCTGCATCCAGTAGGAATTCAACTCACGAGTTCTCCAATTATGAGTTGGGAACTTTAACCATTCAGCCATGGATGCTGGATTATGAGTATAGACTAAGATCTAAAATGGGTTAGTTCAGGATCGAGACCCATTTACATTCTTTCTCTCATACTTGATTCATGTCAAATATTATCAATAGACATTAAAATAAAATTTCATTGAATGAATTTGATAATAAGCCGAACAACTTGTTTGAGAGTTGGGAGTTAGTCATTGATCTTGCTTTGATCCCCTATCAGAGTCACCGACCCACATACGAACAAACGTTAGCTCATTTTTTCTTCTTGGGAGAAATGACTATAGATAGATAAATTGGCTTGTTTTTCTGGGGCAAACGTAACCAAGTGGACCAAGCCAGTGGATTTTGAATCCACCAAGCATGGGTTCATATAAATATTTGACGATTACTACCTTACTATATTTGTTATTGTATTTGTTTGGATCCTTGTTGCCGTATCTCATTTCCTTGTTGCACATATCGGGCTGGTAAATGTTTTCTGCACATATTACCACATATTATCGGTTAACGCTTTCTGTACACATCCTCGGTTGGTAACGCTTTATTTCACGTGCGTATGATCCATCTCCACGTATATTCCTTCATGTATTTATTAGAGTGACCATGGATTAAACTTGATTTCCAAGTAACAATATATTCCTTGGAGTTATTATTATTATCTCCCTTTCTTTCCTTCAGATACTATAATATATGTTTGTCAAAAACAAAATTATTCTTTCAAGCATCATATAACCATATGAAATATTCACCAATAATATTTTCATGATCAACTTCTTTTTCAAGATTCTGTACATATGAATCCTACCCTAGAAAATAGTTCAAATATGCATTCCTATGCTTCCATACAACCAACTTATAGAAAAAAGGTTTATTTTCGTAAAAGAAAATAACATGACCATTTGCACTCCTTCATCCTTCAAGAGTATTGTTTCCATATTATATGGAATATATTCAAACCTTGTCATAATTATTCTTCCAATAACCTTTCAAAATTATGGTTCTTATAAGATCTTGATGATCCTTTTTAGCAAAATGACTAACTCTAACGTAATGTTAGACAATGCTTGGATGAATAATAATAGGAAAAATGGTCCCAATATTCTCATTCTTGTAAACTAGATTATTATTATCAAACTAGCTCAATCAAGTAAACTCTAATACTTTTACTATCACATGCTTCTATCTATGATTCCATGTTTTTACAAAATCAAAACTTTTCTAGAGTAAACAACAATGCATAGTATTCTGCTTAATAAAATAAAGACAAATTTCATAAAGAACCTAATAGAGTGGAGGCCTTCTTCAATAATAACTATCTTTGGGATATTCTCCTTTTGGCTTCTTCTCAGGTTCTCCCTTCTCTTTAGTTAAGTGAGCTTCACTTCTTCCCTTTATCTTGTTGTTATTCTTGTCATGAAAATCCATCTTATAGTGTCCATACTAGTTACATTCATAACACTAAATCTTGGAGATATCTACTTTCTTCTTGAACTTTTAAAATTTTCCCTTATTCAACTTCTTAGGCCTTGCAATGAAAACTTGATATTTTTCATTTTATTTAGTGTCATCCTTTGCCTTAATTTTAGTTTATTCCAATCTTCTTTGAGCCCATAACTCATTGAAAGGTGTACACTCCTTCTTTTAATAGACGGTAGTTGCAAAATTGCTTCATTCATGTGGAAAAGAATTTAACACATTGTTAAGGCCTCAGAATTCCATTGCCACAACATGGGGGAACACCACTGAATCTAGACCTTAGAGCAAGTCCTTTTCCGTTTTGTGTGGTGGCTCTGACTGGGGATGAAGGGACCAATTTCCCAATAAGGATGTTTTTGGGGTGTGTTTTGTTTAGACAACATGAAATGGGAAATGATTTTAATCTATCACATGAATTTATCTAACACTTATCTTCTCTACTATATACCCAGGGTGTTTCTTCCCTTATGCGATCTTAAAATATATCCTCCAACTATTATTAATGAAGATTATTTAATAGTTGAAAGAGATGAAAATTATGTAAAGATGATTCTTTTAACAAAATAGTTTGATTAAAAGAATTGTGAAAAGTTTATCACATTCATATGTGTGATTATATATCAGATAAGAAATCATAGAAAAATATTAGTACAGAAGTGCATTTAACATTCATTTATGATAATAGCTCAAATATATAATGCAAGTAAAAATATGACTATCAATCTAGAAAGCAAAACTTAATATAAATGAATAGAAGTACCATAAATACGAAGTCCTACTAAATTTAAACTGACAGTAGATTTTCTTCTCCTCTTCACTTTCAAGAAATTTAAAGAGTACAATAGTGCAACATAAGTTAAACAACTTCAAATGTCAAAATATAACATACCGTGTTCCATTAATCCATCATAGCATTTACAAACTTACATAAGTGCATTCTTTGAAAATGTTTTTGACAAATTTCTAGACCCTTCTCTAAATGCATGAGAAGGGTTTAAATACTAAACTAAAATATGTTTAAAAATAGATTATTACATAAAAATAGAGGAGTTTTCAAACAACCATATGTGTATAGAGAAAACTTAGACTTCAATATATAAAAATAAAGTCACAACATAACTATGAGTTCTAATCCTCCTTTTGGATTTGATCTTGAAGTTGAAAAATATCTAGCATGGGTTTAAGTTGAGTTGGCTGTGAAATTTTTGATATGACCTGGCCTTTGAATACTGCATTTGAAAGTGTTGGCTACAAATTTTTTGTTGAATCAGTTAATGACTACAAGGTTTGGTATTGATGATAAGGTTTGATCAGAAAATTCCAATAATTTTCTTGATCAAACTTATTTAATTTTTTTAATCATTTCTTCCTGCATTTATGTCTTTTGTTTCCACTGTGCTTTTAACGAATTGATTTCTGAGAGCACTTCAGATGTGGAATTTTTTATAAGCTCAACTTTCAAAAGCTGTCAATAAACAGATTCAGTAATTTACTTTGTTATCCTTTCTACTTTTGCTGCTGCTTTGTCTGCTTTTCTTAGCTATGCTTCCCAATCTTTAAATAAACTTTCCTTGTGAAATTTATCTGTCTGGGGTAGATCAGCTTCCTTTCCTGAGTCTGATGCTTGCCATTGAATTAATTCATTAATTTTCTTCTCAATTTTCTCCCACTCAAGTTTCTTGATAGCCACTTTTTGGATTAGGATTTCACTTGAATCTGAATAAGAGCTAGTGATTGAAGCTTGTTGGAAAAATAATTCTTGTTGCTGCTTTAGTTTAGTATTCACTTCCAATGCTTCTCTTTTGAATTTCTCTACCTGTGGATGGATTTTTATTTTTTTCATTGCTTCTTCCAGTTGTGTTTCCTTTTATGTAAGTTTCACTTGATTCTGCAAAGTTAATCTTTCAAAATCATTTTGAAATTGAGACATTTTCAATTCCATTTTCCTGTTGGAGTGAAGCTTTTCTTTCTCTAATAGTATTTCTAAATCTTGTATTTTATCTTCTCTTTGATTCAGTAACAGTTGAACTTCAGTAGCCTTGTCAATAGTGTCAGTAGCATATACCCCTACAAATAGTGATAGCTTAGTTAAATGTTTAGTAGGATTAACTAGGGGATCCTTCCATAGAATGTCAACAAATTTGTGATATTTGAAATGATATCATCAATTATTCTCCTTTTTCTTCTCTTGACTACAACCTTATGACTAGGAATGTAGAAGACATCAAGTGAATGAATTTCCTCAGTTTGTAAAACTATCTGCTCTGTAGGTAGGTTGGAATGATCTCTCGATCATGAGTTTTAGGTACCTATTGTAGCGGAGTTGTAGTTTCCACTAATTTCTGAGAATGTTCTGGTGTCTGAAAATGGTAGATTGATTAGTATTAGGATTTGGTTGTGACGTTTGCAGTGCCTTATAAAACTTATCCCATTCATTCTTCAAATCCTTTGGCTGAGAATTTTCTGCCTAATCAGGTGTATTTTGGTTGCGTTGAATTTCTTGGGAAGAGGATTCGATTCCATTAATTCCTCCTTTCTCTTGCATTTCAATCTCTTTGATTGCTTTATCAATTACCTATTCTGGGCTCTCATTTATGTTTTCGGATTTGTCATCAGAATGATCCAAATTTTTGGAATTATGTTCTAGTTTCCCTGACTCATCTTCAGACATGTCTTTAGCTTCATTATCCAAGCTAATACTTGGAGTCGGTCTGTTGACATCTTCAATAATCAATAAATCCAAAGGATTCCTTTCCAATATCTTGTTTCTCTATGCTTGGAAGGCTTCAAAGTAATCTTGATTGAGCTGTCTGGATGCAATTTTTGGTACATCTGTAAAATTTTCAATGCCTTGAAAGAAATCATCAGATCTATCTATCTCTTTCAGAAAAGGCTTCAATTTCATCTTTGTGGTAAAAATTTTAATCGCATCATTGGGTTCATATGGCCATTTTGAAATTACAACCAAATTCAATAAATTAACATTTAAAACTTCCTTGAAGGTATGACCAATATCAAAAAGTGAAAAAGTACCGCACTGCAAAGGGAAATTAGTCCAAATGATGTTCTTTGCATCTTTGAGTTGCTTCGAAATACCATTTACTACAAGTTGGTAAGAAATTTCTCTAGCAATGAGCTTTTTAGGAACATAATAGGGCAGGACGTGGGGAGAATCATGACTCTCGAAAAATCTGACATAGGTGAAACTTTCTTCGGTAAACCATCTGACAACATGAAAAATATTTGTACTAGCCTCTTTGGAAATCCTAGTTGCTTTCTCATTGAATATAATATGGTGCATAGGTAGTATGACTCTATGACAAACTTTGTAAAAATGTAGATGAAAATCTAACTCCTAAAGGGCTCTGTGGTAAATGTGGGTTGGGGTGGGGTCTTGAGTCATCCACTTCCATCCCATGGTAGGAAAACTAGAACAAAAGCAAATTGCGTCCATGACATAGGAACTCATGTAAAAGGGGGATATTTCCCTAGAGGAAACACTTCTTTTACTTCTATATTTCGTGATACTTCTGGCCAAATTATCAGACAAGATATTTTCCCAATTCGGAATTAAAGAATTGACGATTGCATCAATTAATGGGACCTAGTCTACAGAAAACCTAGTAGTATCAGGGTTTGCAAATAATCTACACAACATTCTAGTGGCATAGCAATAAGGGGAAGGAATTTTTGCTATCGGGCACATACTAAGCTTTTCCCATTTCAGCTTGCCTTGATAATCCTTCCACTACTTTATAACTTTCATCATGTCTGGATGTTTCTTTGTAAAGATTTGGACAAAATCTTTTTCATAGTTCTGTTGTGGGATGAGTAAGTGATACATTGTCCTCAAATATTCTCTCATGAATGAACCAATATTCTCATGCTTTGAATTCTTAAATTTTCTATATTCTATGTTCAAGTGGTAAATTACCCACTTAATCATATCTGTATAGGGAAGAATATTGAGCCTCGTTGCTACTCTATGAAGGAATGAGCATGCAACATCGAAATAATAAGGGTCTGAAGAAACTGACACACTTGATGTAGCAATTTTGGTTATTACACTTGGATTTTCATTCTCGAAGAGTTGGTACATTGCCTCCCATGAGGAACTACCACAATCCTTGTTGTAGGTGGTATCTAAGAATAAGGAAGACATATCTGAGTCTTTAGTAGATGATGCTTGGGCAATTTCCTTGTTCTTCTTGTTCATCCCTGTTATCCTTGCTCCGTTAAGTGGTTTCCTGAATTCAAGTGAACAGAGAAAACATTAGATATGAGGTATATGGGGAGAAGGATAGAGTTAAAGTGATATAATCACAAATCCGGCATTCAATCATTCAAAACACGCTCGAAGTAGATATGAATCTTTCAAACCTTACTCCCACTAAATGTCATTAATTACCCATATTTCTTCCAATCAAATCTCTTACACACCTTTACGTGAAATGTCTATTAGATCAATTTAAGACATTAGATCTTATATCCAGCTGATTAGATATGAATCATTTCACACACTTGAGAAATAACTATCAATATCGTATATCACAACTTAAAACTATTTCTATTAGTTATTTTTTCCGTTACCGATGAATTTCAAGAAATGCGATCTGCACAAATCGCAGATCACAATTTCCATATGGCAATTAAACTTGCATTTGGTTATTCATTGCGAAATGCGAAGTGCGCTCAGGAATCATGTTGATGGGATTTATCAGACTTTTAAGTTTTATGATTGTTTCTTTATTAATTCGTCTAGTCTGGCTCATCGTGACTCTTACCAAATTGTTATAAGTTGATCATTTTACAAGATGCGATGCGATTTCTTTTTAAAATGGTGCTTAAAGCTTTTGTACTAACGGGAGTTTTATATGACTCGAAAAAGGTTTAACGCATATCGCATCTTGCAACACTTAATATGTTTTAAGTTGTTAGGCTTGTAAGCTATGTGATTTGCGATGAGTGCTAAGAAATCAAAGTGAAAAGGGAAATAACTTTATTTCCTAAAATTTTTAGACTTAAGATAAGAAAAAATAAAAAAAATTAATTTCCTATTTATTTTAAAAGGCCCCCATTTAGTGAAAATAAGTGGGGGGTGTTGTATAGTACAACAATTGGCAATTCACTTGGGAGAACCAGCTATCTCTGATTAGATTTTTGAAATTTCTAAAAAAAAAATCGAAATAAAAATAATTGCAGGAATGAATTTAAATAAATAATATCTCACTAAGAAATAAAATCTCTCTTAATTATAATTCATAAGAATTTCTCTTTAAACATAAAAGTACGAGTATCTATATCAGTGTTTACTTAGTTCAAAAACATGAAGCAGGTGGCTCTTTCAGATTAGCTTTATAAATATATGCTCTTTTATTACAGGTCGAGCCTCTATTCCAATAGGCAATTTAAGATTTTGTCAGGGTTATCTTTTACCAAACAATGATTCACTGTCCCATCCAGTCTTTCTAACAATCTTCAAAAATAAATTCCAACTTTAAATACTTGATCTCTTTTGGAACTTTTTTTTTTTTTGTAGATATTTTCTATTTTACTTTTATTTACTTAAAAGCCATTTTCTTGGATTGGTAATCAAATATTGACAATGCCATTCACTCGATTTAATTAAACTAATCAAGATAGCTCTTTATGAGACTCCTTGTCCTCTTGATATAATCTCAAGTCATTACCCTATTTTTGGTAGGCATTATTAGTAATGTCAGTTCAACTATTTCCCTATGAACATGGTAAAGAAGCTCTTGATGAGACTTATTATCTTCTAAGATTTTTTAGCATAATTTTTTGAATTTCTTTCTAAAAATTGGTAAGTTTTCCTGGATGGGGTGAATCATTGGTCCTTTTGAGGACTCTGGATGATAATTTTTTGAGTTTTAAGATTTCTTATCTGAAAAGGAGTCTTTACTATGTTAAAGATTATGTTCTTGACTAATAACAGAGTAACCATGATTTATAAAGATGATATTTCATCATATAATAAATAAATTCAGTGAAATTCTATCTTTTAGTAAAATAGAATCTATTTGATATTAAAATATTTCAACTATTTCCTTAAAATTTCTTATTTTTATAAGCGATAAATCAGAAATATTTTCTAAGATGTTTACTTTAAAAGCCAAAAATCAATACTATGCAATTTTTATTTTCGTAAGGAAAAGTAAAGAAAATAATATACAGGGAATAGAAGGGGTTACCTCCTATGAAGAGTATTTCTTTAAAATCTTCCCAATAACACACAAAGCATTAGGGGAATTTTGAGGTCTAAAATGGGCCTCATAAGAAAAATGTACAACAAAATAAACTTTATAACAACCAATAGGATTCAAGATGATGATGTCAACCATGGGGGATGATTTACCATTTTTTAAATAAAAGGGTAAAAATATTAAAAAATAATAAAATAATAAAACTACTTTTTCAACTCGTATTTTCAACTTACCTCCCAAAATTTTTACTCAAATTTCGAGTGGGAGTACTCGTTGGATGCAAAATTTAATTCCTCATCCAAGGAGTACCCATGTTGCATACTTTCGATGAACTCTACTACACAAAAAATGAGAAATACATAAAAAACGTGATTGTAATCACATTTTTTTATGTATTTCTCATTTTTTGTGTAGTAGGACCCATCGAAAGTATGCAACATGGGTACTCCTTGGATGGGGAATTAAATTTCGCATCCAACGAGTACTCCCACTCGAAATTTGAGTAAAAACTTTGGGAGATAAGTTGAAAATATGAGTTGAAAAAATAGTTTTTCCATTTTTCCCTTTAAAATTTGATGATGTCATCAAATCTTATTTGATTTTTTCCACTATTATTTTATAATTTCCTTAGAGGCCCATTTTAGACCTCAAAATTCCCCTAATGGAATATTTTTTTTTCTTGATAGATCTTGCAATAAAAATTTTGAAGGGCCTATTTCCTCAATGATTTGAAATGGACATAGCCACAGTCTTTGAAATTTGGCATGTTTACCTTTTTCCTCATGTGCTTTGTCCTATTTCAATACCAGATCACCAATTTGAAAGTTTTTTGGAGTGACATAAGTTAAATCAAATGAAGATTTTACTATTTGTTGATGATGTGTATGAGTAACTTTAACTTTTTCTCTTTATTCTTCAAGCTTAAGAATTTGAAATTGTCTTACTTGTAAGGAAGAAGAAGGAGATTCATTGATAAATTGAACTAAGGCAAGAGAATGAACAACTACATTGGTAGGAAGAACAAATTATTTTCCATAAAAAAGCTTGAATGGAGAAGTGCCAATGGAAGCCTTTTGAGTTATTCGGTCTTCCCAAAGAGCAAATGTTAATGATTTGTGCCAATTTCGTTTGTTCTGATCAACAATTTTTTTGATGATTCTAATAAGGTTTTTATTTGTGGATTATGCTAAACCACTTCCTTGTGGATAATAATTTGCATAATACTTAATTTTAAAACCTCTTTTGATTGCAAATTCTATCATAGCAGCTCCTGTGAAGTAAGATGCATTATCGAAAATAAAATCAGTAGGTAAACCAAACCTAGTAATGATAAATTGATCAATGAATTCAATAATATTCTTAGAGTTGGCTACTTTTAGTGGAATTTCTTCCACCCATTTAGTAAAATAATCTATAGGTGTGAGAATATATTTATGTTGTTTGGAAGAGTTAGGAATGATCTCACCGATTATATCTAATCCCCATTGTTCAAATGGTTATTCGATATTAACTGGTTATAATGGGAAGGTTGGTTTCCTTTGTCTTCCAGATGTACTATGACAAATTTTTCATTTTCTTCCATATTCATGAGAATCTTTGAAAAGTGTAGGCCAATAATAACTTGCATGCTAGATTTTATGTGTTGTTGTATTTCCTCCAAAATGTCCTCTAGCTGGTTCATCATGGAGTTCCTGCAAAACTTTCTCTGCTTCAGTTTTCTCTAAGCATCTTAATAACAGAATCAAAATTTCTTCTAAATAATATGTCATTTATTATTTCATATTGTTTGGCCTTTAATCTCAAATCACATTTTGTGTTATAACTGAGTTGGGTTGGGGCATATCCATTTTCCAATTAAAACTTGAGATCAATGTATTGAGATTGCACATCGTTGAGGCTTACCTCTGATATTTGCACATTATTACCTGAATCTTCTTTTGATTATAAATGGGATTCTCCTGTTAGCATTCTGCAAAAACCTTGACCTCTAACAATTTTAGAATGTCTAACTTCTACATCATATTCTTGTAAGGCAATAACCTAGTTAGCCCTTTTCTCTCCTAATTCTCTTTGCATCAATAGTTGTCTCATTGCAGAGAATGGAACTATTATTTTGGTGTGAGTTTTAAGGAGAAATGGTCTAAAATTATTTATAGCTTTAAAGAAAAAAAATGCTTGTTTCTCAACAGATGAACTCAAAAATTATATTGGTGCTTCAATTTGTTGGTCATTAAGCTGTGCTAGAATGGCAGCATAAGATGTATCTGATGAGAAGGTGTATAAAGTAAAATAATTAAGAAAATTGGGGGTAGTAAGGAATGGAGCATTGATAATGGATTGTTTGATTAAATAAAATGCTTCTCTTTCATTATGTTCCCATTTAAAGACTATTTTTTTCTTAATCATGGTTTGAAATGATAAAACTATTTGCGAAAAGTTAGGGACAAATCTTTTTACAAATTTTATCTGTCCAAGAAACGACTGCATAGTTTTCTTGTTATGAGGGAAAGGGATTGTTTTAATCTTTTCAATTCTTCCAGGATCAATATAGATACCTCTCTTTGACACAATGAATCCTAAAAAATTTTCTTCATCTAAAGAAAAATATGACTTCTTTGGGTTTAATGAAATTCCATACTTTTTACATCGCTCAAAGACTTGCTTTAGGTCATTCGCATGATTGGTTTATTGTCTAGAAAAGACTGTAATGTCATCTAGATAAATAACCACTGATTTGTTGATGAGTCCTCTAAAATTTGTGCCCACGGCTCTTGGAAAAGTCGCACCTACATTAATTAACCCAAATGGAATTTTTTGATAGGCGTAATTTTCCCACTTAGTCTCGAATGTAGTATTTAATCTGTCATCTCGATGTACGAGGATTTTTTTATATCCCGAAAATCCATCTAGGAAAGACATAAGTTCAAAACAACTACTGTTTTCAGTACTTGTTCCATGGTTGGTAATGGAAAATTGTCATTTTGACATGCTTTGCTTAAATTCCTAAAATCAATACAAATTCTAATATCACCATTTTTCTTCCAGACAAGAACCAAATTTGAAACCCACTTAGAATGTCTAACTGGAAAGATGATATTTTCTTTGAGGAGTTTATTCAACTTTATTTTGATTTGATTTTCAAGATTCAGGTGAATTTTCCTCAACTTTTGTTGTATAGGTTTCTCATCTGAAATCATAGGAATAGTGTGTTGAATAACATAAGTGTCATATATTTTAAGATAAATGTAATCCCAAGCAAAAACACTTTTTTACATCCTTAATAACTTGACAAATGATAATATTTCCTCATAAGATAGACGAAGACCTAAATTAAAATTTTGAGGCTTATCATCAATTACAAGATTTACTAACTCAAATCTTAAGGTAGAAATTTGAGTTTTAGAGTTAGTAACTCTTTTAAACATACATTCTAGATCATATTGGTTTTCTAATTTGATAACTGACTTACGAATTAGATTTTCATCTTGTTCATCCTTTATCTGAGTCTCATGTGCATTTTCATCTAGAATTTAAATATCATAAGATCCTTCAGATGTAAGGAACTCTATGATATCTGAATCATTATTAAATACTCTCTAATTGGTAATATTGTCACAAACAGATGGTCTAAAAATCAATTCAATGGAAAATCTATCAGGACTAAATTATTGAGATGGAATTAATTTCGATGCTACATTAGCCAATAAATATGCACTAGCATTTTGTATTATAGGTACGAAATAAATATTGAAAGCTAAGAAACGAATGGTCAATTCTTGGACTAATGATTTCACTAATGATTTGTAATGATTTAAATGTCCAGAATGACAATGAATGGTATTTCTTACCTATTTAACAATGATTTACGAATCTCCTAGGACTTTCAAATATTATATGTCAATATCAATTGCTTTCTACAAACCTTGGATTAATGCTTCGTATTCTTCTATATTGTTTGTACAATCGAATTCAAGTATGCAGGCTAACATGGTTTTTTCTCCTTCTGGGCTTATTAAAATACAACCAGCTCTTGCACCATCTTCTGTTTTACGACCATCAAAATAAAGAATCCAAAATAAAGAATTAACTACTGTTTTATCTAAAAAAAATTACATTTCGAAGTGTTTGTCTGGGAAAAAATCTCGATTTGAGAGATAACTTCATTATAAAAAAAGGGTGGTGGTTGAGCGTTAAAATTTCCAAGAAATGATTCTGCCGATTAGTTTCCAATAATATTATTATTGAATGCTACTGACTCATTTATCCCTTCAAGATCGATGACTATATGCTTCATAAATTTCTCTCAGTCTACCCAGATTTGATTCGGCTTTCCATTGTGTGGTAGCCACATATGCGACCAGTCTGTTGCAAAATATACATGAAGTTTTTCAGACCAATCTAAGCTTAACTCTAAACGGTAAAACTGAGGAATGTCAGCCACCGATATATCAATTATATGAGCAACCTTAGGGTTTGATGACAATTTGATAGAGACAAAATTTATTTCTCCTACAACCTCTACTTTAGTTCTATCAAGTTGTATTATATGAACAGGGGAACTCTGAGGAGTTATGTTCAACTTAGCACTTACTGATTTTGGCATGATATTAGAGGAAGCCCCTAAGTTTATTAAAAATTATGGAATTTTTTATTATAGATCTCATAGGTTAAAATAAATGGAGGAGTATGAGAGATGGATCGGTCGCCTATCATAATCAAATCTGTAGCATCTATTTTAGTTGAAGGAGAAGGAGATTTACCCATTTGATTAGCATCTTGGACTACTACTGGGACAGGTAAGGCTAAAGCAAAAACTGCATTTAAATATCTATGTAAGATTTTCTGCTGCTGCTTTAACTTAGTAAGTCCATGAATTGAAATATTGGCCCTTCCTTTTTCATATCCTCAACTACATTACACTCAATAGTGTTGGAGACTACCATTGTCTTTGATGTAGGTGGAACATTTGAAGTAACAGGGTTTGTTTGTGTAGTCTTAGATGTAGAATTTTTACTTATTTTTTTATCTTTAGCAGGAATCGAATTCTTCTATTTTTTATTTTGCTAAGTTTCTTTAGTAGTATTTTTTCTCCTTGTACTCACAGTTTTAGCTTCTTGTTTTCCCTCATTTGATAGGATAAAATCCCACATTCCATTTAGTTCAAATTCTTCTTCTACTTTAGTTTCTTCTTCTTCTGTTTGTTGTTCATCTGTATCTTGATCAGACTCAGCATTAGATATGATATTCGATGGTTGAGAATTAGAAGGTTGATTTTTCTTGAAGGTTCTGAAATTATTTTTTGAGCTAGAACTTTCATAAACTTGTTTCTTGATATCTGCCATTTCATTTGTCATAGTCTTTAAAACTTTCTGAAGACCTTCTACATCAAAAGGGTCTTTGGATGTCTTTTTTTTTTTAATCATATTTGAAGGATACTTTCTTTTATTTCCTATCTTATTGGGAATTATTATTTTTAAGAGCGATTATGTGTTTCTCTATAGATAAATTTTCCTTCATATTTTTCGCTAATCTGGGCAGTTTTGATCTATCAACAAAAATGGCTATATTAGATGGGATAGATGAAATATACCACTCAATTTCAACTTCTACACCAAGAATTAAAATCTTTTATTTTCTCCCTTGTTTTAGCCTTTAGATTTGACAAATCATTGATGAGTGATGCAGTGGTTCTATCATCTCCAAACTTAGCTAAAAAATTTTCTTCGAACATATTCCAACTACTGATGGAGCGCGCAGGTAATGAAAAATACTAGGATCCTACAAATCCTGTTAGAGTATATGGAAATAATATTACAACACAATATTATTCAACTACCTCTTTTAAATTAATGGCTAACATGTAATTATGAATGTGTTCTTCAGCTGGAAGACAATCATCAGGATTAAATTTAGGTAACTATATTTCAGTGTATTTTGTGAGAGGATGAAGAGGGGAAAGCATTTGCATAGCCCCTAGATTGTTCCATGGTTTTACATTTGGTGGAGATACTTGGCTTGCCATTGTAACTTAGGTGGATGTGATGGATTGAGTTTGAGTTGAAGAAGAGGCAGGTTGAGTGCTAGAAGTAGTTGATGGAAAAGCAGTCTGAGTACTGGAACTAGTTAAAGTAACACTGATTGTTGGAATGGAAGTTGTGGAAGTGAGTGGAGGTAATGGAGGTGAATGGGGTGGATTATTAGATAATACATCGCTATTTATTGACTCTGATTCTGTCCTCTTTAAATTCCTTCGAGAAGTATCGATGGGAAATTCAAAAGGAGGACTTCGTGTCTTTTCAGTTTCTAATCGAGTTAATATTCTTCTGGGTTGTAAAGAGGATGAAACACTAATCTTAGATGATTGAGAAGTTTCAGCCTTTTCAGCAGAAATGGATACTCTCTCTAAATTTTCTATCAAAGACTGAACTTCGGGGGAATTTTGATGAAAATCAGGAGATAGTATGGGTTGAGTATCACTAGGAGACTTACAAGAAGAATGTTCAACTTCAGATCTTAAATATTTAGATCTAGCTAATTTTCTAGAAGTTGAAGGGGATCTAGAAGGAGAGGGACTCTTAGATTGACTTTTAGATTGATCAGATATTCTTACCATTCACAATTGGCCCTCCTTCTACTGCCAAAATGTTGAGGCCTCAGAATTTTGTTGCCACAACATGGGGGAAAACCATCGAGTCCGAACATTAGATCAAGTCCTTTTCCGTTTGGTGTGGTGGCTCTGACTGGGGATGAAGGGACGAATTTCACAATAAAGATGATTTTGGGGTGTGTTTTTTTTATACAACATGCAATGGGAAATGATTTTAATCTATCACATGCATTTATCTATCATTTATCTATTCTACTATATACCTGAGGTGTTTCTTCCTTTATGCGATCTTAAAAGATATCCTCCAACTATTAGTAATGAATATTATTTAACAGTTGAAAGAGATGAAAATGATGTAAATATGATTCTTTTAACAAAATAGTTTGATTAAAAGAATTATGAAAAGTGTATCGCATTCATATGTGTGATTATATATCAGATAAGAAATCATAGAAAAATATAAGTACAGAAGTGCATTTAACATTCATTTATTATAATATTTCAAATATATAATTCAAGTAAAATGATAAATGTCAATATAGAAATAAAAACTTAATATAAATGAATAGAAGTACCATATATACGAAGTCATACTCATATAAACTGACAGTAGATTTTCTTCTCCTCTTCACTTTCAAGCAATTTAAAGATTACAATAGTGCAACATCAGTTAAACAACTTCAAATGTCAAAAGATAACAGAATATGTTCCATTAATCCATCAAAGCAGTTACAAACTTCCAAAAGTGCATTCTTTGCAAATGTTTTTGACAAATTTATGGACCCTTCTCCAAATTCATGAGAAGGGTTTAAATACTAAACTAAAATATCTTTAAAAATACATTATTACATAAAAATAGAGGAGGTTTCAAACAACCATCCTCGTAAAGAGAAAACTTCAACTACAATCTAGAGAAATAAAGTAACAACATAACTATGAGTTCTAACCCTCCTTTTGGATTTGATCCCAAAGTTGAAAAATATCTAGCATTGCTTTAAGTTGATCTAGATGTAAAATTCTCGATCTAACCTGGCCCTTAAATATTGCATTTTAAAGTGATGGCTGCGACATTTGTGTTGAATCAGTTAATGAATGTATGGTTTGGTACTGATGATAAGGTTTGATCAGAAAATTCCAATAATTTTATTGATCAAACTTATTTACTTTTTTAATGATTTCTTCCTGCATTTCTGTCTTTTGTTTCCAATGTGTTTCTAACGGCTTGATTTCTGAGATTACTTCATATGTGTAAACTTTGATAATCTCATCTTTCAGATTCAACAATTTCCTTTGTTAACCTTGCTGCTTTTGTTGTTGCTTTGTCTTCTTATCTTAGTTGTGCTTTCCAATCTTTAAATAAAATTTCCTTGTGAAATTTATCTACTTGGGGTAGATCAGCTTCCTTTCCTGAGTCTGATGCTTTTCATTGAATGAATTCATTAATGTTCTTCTCAATATTATCACACTCAAGTTTCTTGATAGCCAATTGCTCGATCAAGATTTTATTTGAATCATAATAAGAGCTAGTGATTGAAGCTTGTTGGAAAAAATACTTCTTGTTGCTGCTTTAGCTTAGTATTAACTTCCAATGCTTCTCTTTTGAATTTCTCTACTTGTGGCTGGCTTTTTAATTTGTTCAATGTTGCTTCCAGATGCATTCCTTTTCTATAAGTTTCACTTGATGCTGCAAAGTTAATATTTCAAAATCATTTTGAAACTGTGACATTTTCAATTCCATATGCCTGTTGGAGTTAAGCTTTTATTTCTCTAACAATATTTCTAAATCCTGTATTTTGTCTTCTCTTTACTTCAGTAGTAGTTGAACTTTAGTACCCTTGTCAATAGTGGCAGTATAACATGCCCCTGCAAACTGTGATAGATTATTAAATGGTCAGTAGGATCATCTAGGGGATCCTTACATACAACATCAACGGATTCATTTGTGAGATCTGAAACTGTATCATCCATTCTTCTCCTTTTTATTCTCTTGACTATAGCCTTATGAATAGGACTGTAGAAGACATCTAGTGAAGGAATTTCCTCACTTTGTAAAACTATCTACTTTGTAGGGTGGGCTGGAATGATCTCTCGATCATGAGTTTCGGGTACCTGTTGTAGTGGAGTTGTAGTTTCCACTAATTTCTGAGAATGTTCTGGCATCTGAAAATTAGTAGATTAATCAGTATTATGATTTTGTTGTGACGTTTGCAGTGCCTTATAAAACTTATCTCATTCATTCTTCAATTCCTTAGGCTGAGATTTTTCTGCCTGATTAGGTGTATTTTGGCTGTGCTGAATTTCTTAGGAAGAGGATTCAGTTCCATTAATTCATCCTTTCTCTTGAATTTAAATCTCTTCAATTATTTTATCAATTACCTTTTCTAGGCTCTCATTTCTGTTTTCAAATTCATTATCAGAATTATCCAAATTCTGGGAATTATGTTCTGATTTCCCTGACCCATCTTCATACATGTCTTTAGATTCATTATCCAAGATAATACTTGGAGTCGGCTTGTTGACATCTTCAATAATCAATAAATCCAAAGTAATCCTTTCCAATCTCTTGTTTCTGTATGCTTGGAAGGCTTCAAATTAATATTGATTGAGCTGACTGGATGCAATTTTTAGTACATCTGTAAAATTTTCATTACCTTGAAAGAAATCATCAAATATATCTATCTCTTTCAGAAAAGGCTTCAATTTCAGCTCCGTTGTAAAAATTTTAATCACATCATTGCGATCATATGGCCATTTTGGCATTAAAGCGAAATTCAATAAATTAACATTTGAAACTTCCTTGAAGGTATGAACAATATCAAAAAGTGAAAAAGTACCACACTGCAAAGGGAAATTAGGCCAAATGGCCTTCTTGGCATCTTTGGTTGCTTCGAAATACCATTTACTACAAGTTGGTAAGCAATTTCTCTAGCAAGTAGCTTGTCAGGACCATAATAAGGCAAGATGTGAGGAGAACCATAACTCCCAAAAACTCTGACATAGGTGAAACTTTATTTGGCAAACCATCTGGAAACAGGTAAAATATCTATACTAGCCTCTTTCGAAATCCTAGGGGCTTTCTCATTGAATATAATCTGGTGCATAGGTAGTATGACTTTATGGAAATTTTTGTAAAATTGTAGATGAAAATTTAACTCCCAAAGGGCTCTGTGGTAAATGTGGATTGGGGTGGGGTCTTGGGTCGTCCACTTCCATCCCATGGACTCGAAAAATATAAATTGCGTCCATGACATAGGCACTCATGTAAAAGGGGGGTATTTCCCTAGAGGAAACACATCTTTTACTTCTATATTCCATGATACTTCTGGCCAAATTATTAGACAGGATATTTTCCCAATTCATAATTAAAGAATTGATGATTGTGTCAATTAAAGGGACTCAATCTACAGAAAACCTAGTAGTATCAAGCTTTTCAAATAATCTACACAACGTTCTAGCAGCATAGTAATAAGGGGAGGGAATTTGTGATGTCGGGTACATACCGAGTTTGTCTCGTTTCAACTTGCCTTGGTAATCTTTCCATTCCTTTATAACTTTCATCAGGTCTGGATGTTTCGTTGTAAAGCTTTGGAAAAAATATTTGTCATAGTTCTGTTGCAGGATGGGCAAGTGATACAGTGTCCTCAAATCTTTTGTTGTGAATAAACCAATATTCTTCTCCTTTGAATTCTTAAATGTACTATCTTATATGTTCAAGTAGTAAATTACCCACTTAACCATAACTGTATAGGGAATAATCTTCAACCTCGCTGCTACTTTATCAAGGAATGAGGATTCAACGTCGAAATAAGATGGGTTTGAATAAACTGACGTGCCTGTTGTAGAAATTTTGGTTATTACCCTTGGATTTTCATTCTCAAAGAGTTGGTACATTAACTCCCACAAGGAACTTCCACAATCATTATTGCAGGTGGTATCTGAGAATAAGGTAGACATATCTAAGTCTTCAGTAGATGTTTCTTGGGCAATTTCCTTGTTTTTGTTGTTTATCCTTGTTATCCTTGCTCCGTTAAGCGATATCCTGAATTCAAGTGAACAAAGAAAAATTTAGATCTAAGATAAATGAAGAGAAGGATAGAGTTAAAGCGATATAATCAAAAATCTGGTGTTGAATCATTCAAAACACGCTCGAAGTAGATATGAATCTTTCAAACATTACTCCCATTAAATGTCGTTAATCACTCATAATTCTTCCAATCAAATCTCTTACACATAATTACGTGAAATGCCTATTCGATAAATTTAAGACGTTAGATCTTATATCCTGTTGATTATATATGAATCATTTCATGCTCTTGAGAAACAACTATCAATATCGCATATCACAACTCAAACTATTTCTACTAGTTATGTTTTCCGTTACCGATGAATTTTGCGAAATGCGATCTGCGCAAATCGCATATCGCAATTTCCATATGTTAATTAAAATTTCATTTGGTTATTCACTGCAAAATGCGTAGTGCACTAAGAAATCATGCCGATGGGCTTTCATAATAAAAAATAGTACAACACATGCAAATGTTCATTTCATAATCGAAAATAGTTTTCTCAAGCCCATGTAATTGATCTCTTATTTGTGAAACCTTCATTAGATAGGAGTCCATGTCTTCATCCTTCAATTTCCTTATTATATATATTTGGTTCCTCAAATAAATATTTTTAGCTAATGTACTTATAGAGTACAACTTTTCCAATTTATCATACAAAGCCTTAGATTATTCAAATCAACAATAAAGGGAACATGACCATCCTTAATATATTCAACAATGATTCTTTGTGCCCTTATCTATCATTTCTTATACTTTTCCAACTCTTGATACTTTTCTTTGCTAGGTTTAGCAACTTCACGAAGAACATATTCCATAACTTCATGTTCTATGAATTCCAAGTCAATCCTTTTCTTCTAGGCATGGAAATTTGATGAACCAATGAGCGTATTTCTTTCCTCGCATAAATAACCCATATGACATGTAGATTAAAACATAGAATAAAAATATGATACTTGCTAACAAATATTCCTCTCTTCTTTGATGACATCTCCAACAATTTTCATGCTTTCAAGATCTTCAAAGAGTATTTAATAATGCTCTATAAATATGACTTCGAGGATGCCTTCAACAAAAACTTCAAAGAGTGATGATTGATACCAAAATTTATTAATTCTTTCCTTCTTCTCCAAGATGATGTACTTAGAGAATATTCAACAAGTACTTGATCTTCCTTCTTTTAATGAGAGCTTGAAGTAGTCATCTTCCTTCAATATTAGCAAGTATTTCTCTTCTTTCCTTGTGTCGTAAATGATTGTCCTTGACAAGAAAACCAGTATTTGTGTCCTAAATAATTCCCCTTGATAAGAAAAACCTTCTATGTGTCCATAAGATTTCTTTTCAGTTGCCTTCTCTTGTTCACCTTAGCTCTGATACCATGTTGGAGAATGAAATATGGAAACTTATCAATTCAACTTCTCCTTAACCTTAATAATTCTTGTGAATTTTATTTATCTTCTTATGTTTCTTTATTAGATCTTCTTCATAAAACAATTATTAAGATAAAAAATAGTAAAGCCAATGGAAACATAAATTAGGCTCGAAGCTAGAGAAAAACATCTTCTCTTCTTATAGAATCTACTTCAAATGAGAAAAGAAATACCTAAACCTCAAGACCAAAACCTCTTCCTAGCACCAAGTCAACCCTCCAAGAAGAACTTCAAATTAGGTCAAAGTAAAACCAAGTCAACTAGAGACAAATCCTTCCAAAACTTCACCAAACTCAATATTTTAGCCCCCCAACTTGAGAATTTTGAACCTGCATTATTTCTGCAACTTCAGCCTTTTTAGTAGCACAACTACTTTTCACGTGTGAGATAAAACTAGGGAAAAACTTTGCTTTTTATTCCTTCTAGCTTCCGCTTCCTTCTTATTTTCCTTTCTTGACCTTGTTCTTGAAGTCCGCAATTCATATCGATTTCCTTGATTTTAGATTGGATTGGTGAGAAAATGAGGTCAAACAAATCATATTTATACTAATATAGTTGGGCTGAATAGCCGTCTCTGGGTCGACTTATCTCTACTAGGGCCGGCTTTTTCTAGGATGCTTATTTTGACTTATTTTACTCAAAATAAATTATTTTACAAGGTACATCTTGCCCGTATGGATCTTGTTGGAAAAATGATGCAGAGTGTTGTCCTTGATGGAAACCCACTGAATGAAGATGAAGACATGAGATTGTTGACATGTATTGTCCTTGATGGCAAACCACCTGATGAAGTTATTCTTTAATTGATGGACTTGGTAAATGATGTTTGTTAAAAATATGATGCTGAGTGTTGTCCTTGAATGACAACTTACTTGATGAAGTTGTGCTTGATAGAATATGTCTTGATGAACCTATTTAAAGATGTAAATCTGATGTATATACAGTGAGTACAGAAGGTAATGAAGAAAGGAATTCAACATGTGCTAGATCTATGATGAAAAGAGTATGTCTCAAGGCATACGCGGATATGTCTAGGAGAAGTCGCGTATGCATGCGGGAAACAACGTTCCAAGTCGCGTATGGGCAAAAAGCGTTCATAAAGTACAAAACCAGGGGTAACCACCATGGTATTGACCCATTGTATTGGGTAATGTTTCATCTAAGCTATTTAGTCCGGGGAATACCGCCGAGTAATGTAGTTTTGGCTCATGGTATTGAAAAAGGGGCTCATGGTATTGAAAAAGAGGGTAAACCTATATAAGGAGAAGAAATTCATTGTGCAAATCATGAGTGTGGGTGCAAGACGTCTGAGCTTGAATGAATACTTCTCTCTGAAGTAGATCTGAATGGAAAGGGTTACAGTTGAATGATAGATCTGAATGTATGATGCACCAATGATGAAGAAGGGGATCTATATCTGAATTGTACTTGTATTTTCTAGATCTGCTTATGGAATGATTAGATATGTGATGAGGCGAACATCTGTCTGAGGTAAAGGGTAAAATCTGAAGTGATGTATCTGTTGTGAAGAATTGCAATGACATTAAAAAAAAAAATCTGAAGAACCATACGCTAGTTCGCCGAAGTGGAAGCACGTATATACGCGGCTTCGCTGTAGAGAAAGCGCGTATGCGCAATTAAATTGGATCTATAATATGTACAGAAGTATACGCTGGTTTATGTGAACAGAAGCGCGTATATACGCGACATTAGTGAAAGGAAAACGCGTATGCAAACTAAGGTTTGCTGAAGTCTGTGATAAGAAATGTATGATCTGTTCTGCTCGTTTATTGATATCTGTCAGTGAGTTATATGTATCTGTTTAATGGTTGACTGTGCTTAAAAGTATGGAAAGGGTCCAGTCTGAAAATATGATGAAACGTGGCCTGCAAGTAGTGTCCTAAAGGAAGCTTTGGATCCAGTGTGAAAATTGATGAAACGTGGTCCATAAAGGTGCTGAGGGTTATAGCCTTCAGTCAGGGGGTTGTAGCTCCCTTCCAGGTGAGGCTGGTAAACAGGAATCGAGGGAATTCGTGGCTCCCCTTCCCGAGGAGAGGTGAGTAATTCAGTGAGGGGTTGGAGCTCCCTTCCGGGGAGAAGGCAGTAAACGAGCACGGTGGTGCTGCATGATGGTAGTGCACCAGCCACATATGTTGTAAGATGTTTTCTCTATAATAAAAATATTGAAGGCTTAGCCTCTATGAGCGGTGGTTTCTCCCGACTTGGTTTTCACACAAAAATCACAATTGTTCATGTGTGATGCTTTGTGTGATGGTTTATTCTTTGTTGTTACTACACATGTTTCTTTGTCCAACTTACCATCGGATGAATGAATATTGCATAGAACTAAGTGAATAAATACGCATAGTTAGATCTGCGCTGTCGCGAGTTGTATGAGAGGATGCCGCGTGTATACAGCGAGTTTACTAAAGGAAAGTAGCGTATGGGTTTTAAGAAGTGAAAAAGTAAAAATTTTGAATATGCGATGCATCTTGATTCACCCCCCCCTCTCGGTATTTTTCCCAACAATTGGGATCAGAGCAGGTCCTTCTGCAGAAGCTTGATCGCTTGAAGGAGATCCGTCGCAATGGGAAGTCATGAAGGAGTAATGTCTATAAAGCCACCTCTATTCAATGGAAGCAATCTGATATTCTGGAAGGTACGAACAAAATCATATCTGCAAAGTCTTGGTGCAAATGTATGGGCGATCGTGGAAGAAGGTTATCAATACCCGACAAGTATTCCTACTGATGCAGCTGAAAGAAAGAAGTATGAAATCAATGCCAAAGCAGTGAATGTCTTATTGGGAAGCATGTCTGAATCAGGATTTGCTAAAGTGATGCAACTACATTCGGCAAAAGAAATATGGGACAAAATCATTCTAAGCTATGAAGGAGACACAAAGGTAAAAAGTGCAAAACTCCAAACTCTTAGAATTGAATATGAAAATTTGAAGATGCATAGTGATGAAAGTGTTGCCAGTTTCTTTCTTCGTCTAGATGATGTTGTAAATCGAATGAGAAATTTGGGTGAAACCATAACTGATACTACTCTGGTTGAAAAAGTCTTAAGATCCTTGACTTCAAAATTTGACTCTAAAGTTTCAGCTATTGAAGAAAGGCAAGATCTGCAAACTCTTACTATTGTTCAATTACATGGTATTCTGACTGCTTTTGAAATGAGACAAGGAGGTCCTTCTCAAATCAAAGAAGCTATTTCTAAGGCATCTGCAAAAGGAAAAGAAAAGGAAGTTGTCAAAGAATCCAGCTATATATCTGAAGAAGAAGAAGAAGCAAATTTTGTGAGAAGACTTCAACTAGGTACCGGAAAGTTCAAAGGTAAGCTTCCGTTCAAATGTTTTAATTGTGGAAGAGTTGGTCATTATGCTGCAAAGTGTCCTTATAAAGAAAATTCGGGTAAAGGAAAAGAAGTAGCAAGAAGGAATAAGAATCGATCTAGCACAAGAAAAAGTTATTATACTAACAAAGACAGTGATGGGTCATCTGATAGTGAGGAAGAATGTGAAGAAGATTTTAGACTTCTCATGGCATTTGAAAAAAGAGAAGAAAAGGATACTTTTGTGGATGCTCTAGAGGACAATTATTTTCTTGAAGAAAACAATCAACTCAAAGTAAGCCTAGAATAAAAGAACATAATCGTAGAGACTCTTGAAAATCAGCTTGAAGCAACGGAAAAACGCATTGAGGAATTCGAGTGTGAAGTAGTAAGTCTAAGGAAAGATAATGAGAAAGTGAAGACTCTCAATATTAGATTTGCTAAAGGTTCAGAAACCTTAGATGAGATTATCAAGATACAACGGTCTCCTCTTATAAAAACAGGTCTTGGATATACTGGGGAATCTTCCCAAACTTCAGCACCAAATTATCTGAAAGCAGCCACAACTAGTTCACTACATTCAGCCACTCAGCAAGGGAACAAAGGATCTTTACAGGTAAAGCATGATCATCTCAAATCAAGGAACCCTAACAGGGAGATTTTTCAAAGAAGATACAACCAATAGGTAAATTCAAATAGAAGATTTCATGATCGCAGAAATTTCTACTTCAATGGACAATGTTTCTCATGTCACAATTTTGGTCATAAAGCTGTTCAATGTGTTGCATATAAAACCATCATGACAAGAGAAGCAAGAAAGAAAAGGATGAATATTTAACCAAAGAATAACACCTATAACAACTTTTCTCCTCTTCAAAATGAAGTTGAATGTACTTATTGCAATAACTTTGGTCATGAAGAATCTGAACGCAGGAGCAAGGTCCAGCCAAAAGAACATGTTCCCTCAAGCTCTAAAGTATGGAAAAAGAAAGAAATATAGGTTGAAAATTGTGGGATAGCATTATTTGCAGAAGGTGAAGAAAATCAATGGTACATTGATAGTGGGTGCTCAAGACACATGACAGGTGACAAAAGCAAACTTCTTACATATAATGCTTTAGAAAAGGAAAAGAAAGTTACATTTGGAAATGATACTCCTGCTGTAATTAAAGGAAAAGGGTCAGTATTTCTAAAAGAAAAGGTGAAGGCTAATGATGTCATGTATGTGGATGGATTAAGACATAACTTGTTAAGTGTAAGTCAAATGTGTGATCAAGGAACATAAGTGGTCTTTAGTTCAAAAGAATGTGTGGTTCGTGATCTTGATACAGGTAAAATCATTATAAAAGGAAAAAGAAATCCTAGCAACTTGTATGTACTGAACGACATAGATCAATGTTACTTGAGCAAGTCTTCAGAAAATTGGCTATGGCATAGAAGGCTGGGGCATCTGAGCTTCTCTCAAATCAACAAAGCAAGCAGATTTCAAGCTGTTCGTGATCTTCCCAATGTTAATCTACCAGAAAGTATCATATGCAAATCTTGTCAATTCGGTAAGCAGACCAGAGTATGATTTAATGCCAAAGAAGGATCATCAAGTAAGCCTCTTGAACTCATTCATACTGACATATGTGGACCTATGAGGAAAAAGTCACCACGTGGGGAAGAATACTATATCTTATTTATTGATGATTACTCTAGAATGTGTTGGATTGGGCTCATTAAACACAAAGATGAAGCATTTGAAAATTTTCAGATCTTCAAAGCATTGGTAGAAAATGAATTAGATCTAAAAATCAAGTGTCTTAGATCTGATCGAGGAGGAGAATATACATCAATTGAATTCTTTGAATTTTGTGAACAACATGGCATAAAAAGACAGTTCTCTGTAGCAGGCACTCCACAACAAAATGGCGTAGCAGAAAGAATGAATAGAACAATTCAAAAAATGGCTAGAGCTATGCTTGATGATTCCGGAACACCTGATATTTTTTGGGGAGAAGCAGCTCACACAGCAGCAAATATTCTTAACAAGGCACATGTTCGGGTAAATAGTGACAAAACTCCATATGAACTCTGGTATGGTAATTCTCCCTCTGTGAAACATTTTAGAGTTTTTGGAAGTAAATGCTTTATCAAAAATAATGATGAAAAGCTTGGCAAGTTTGAACCTAGATCAGATGAAGGGATATTTCTTGGTTACTCATCGTCAAGCAAAGCATACAAATGTTACAATAAAAGGCTTCAAAAGATTGTTGAATGTATTGATGTTGTTATTGATGAGTCTCCTGCAGCTCCTAAAGAAGAAAAACAAACAACAAAAGAAGATGATGGTGACCTATGTCCTTCTACTTCAAATAGAAATGATATAGACAGTGGATCCAATGAAGAACCTGAAGATGATCTATCTGAAAAAGCTCCATCCAGATATGTTCAAAAGAATCATCCTGAATCTCAATTTTTGGGAGACAAGGAATCAGGTGTACGAACAAGGAGAACTCTTGTGGGATATTCTAGTCATCTGGCACTTCTATCCACAATTGAACCACACAATGTCAATCAAGCTAGCAAAGATGAATGTTGGAAGCAAGCCATGAATGAAGAGCTTGATCAAATTGAAAAGAATGACACTTGGGAATTGGTACCAAGACCACATGGTAAAAATGTCATTGGAACTAAATGGATTTTCAAGAACAAGTTAAATGAGAATGGGGATGTTGTAAGAAACAAAGCTAGACTGGTTTGCAAAGGGTATACTCAACAAGAAGGTATAGACTTTGAAGAAACTTTTGCTCCTGTAGCTAGACTTGAAACCATAAGAATGTTTCTTGCTTTTTCAAGTTATCAACAAATCAAAATTTATCAAATGGATGTTAAATCTGCTTTTCTTAATGGTGATCTAGAAGAAGAAGTATATATAGAACAACCGGAAGGATTCATTTTGGGCAATGATGAAAATCTTGTTTGTAGACTTAAAAAGGCTTTATATGGTCTCAAACAAGCTCCAAGGGCATGGTATTATCGTCTTGACAAATATCTTCATCAACAAGGATTTTCAAAGGGGTCTGCTGATAGCAACTTATACACAAAAATTGAAAATGATAAAATATTGATTGTGGTTGTATATGTTGATGATATCATTTTTGGAAGTAATGAAGAATCTATGAGTCAGAAATTTGCTTCTGTCATGCAGCAAGAATTTGAAATGTCTTTACTTGGGGAACTAACATTCTTTCTTGGCTTGCAAGTGCATCAATCTGCAGATGGTATAATTCTATCACAAGCAAAATATCTTAAGCAAATTCTGAAGAGTACAACAACTTGATATAGCTTTGTAAGTACCTGGTAATAACCGGATGCAATCTCGGTTCTCATGATGATTCTCCCAAGGTGAATCAACCAGAATACAGATCAATGATAGGAAGTCTACTTTATCTCACTGGGACTAGACCAGACATTATGCATGCAGTTGGGATTGTTGGACGATTCCAAGCTAATCCAAAAAAGTCTCACCTTCAGGCTGTTAAAAGAATTTTCAAGTATCTACAAGGAACTCAAGACCTTGGTCTATGGTGTCCAAAGAATGCTGATCTTACTCTTCATGCTTACATTGATGCAGATTGGGCTGGAAGTGTTGATGATCGAGAGAAAAGAACAAATGGTGGTGCATTATATGGGGGCCAGGATTAGTATCTTGGTTCGTAGAAGCAAAATTCTATTGCCTTATCTACAGCAGAAGTAGAATATGTGGCTGCCGCATCTTGTTGCACTCAACTCCTTTGGATGATGCAAACCTTACAAGATTTTAAAATCAAATGTACACCTCCTATCCCCATTAAGTGTGACAATACAAGTGCCATCAGTATTTCAAAGAATCCTGTTATGCATTCGAAGACCAAGCACATTCCCATTAAGTATCACTTCTTACGTGAACAAGTGCTTGAGCAAAAGGTGAAGTTGGAGTATGTTCCCTCCAAAGAACAAGTTGCTGATATCTTTACCAAACCTCTGCCCAGGGAAGCGTTCGAGTATCTAAGACAGAAGCTGGGAGTGTTCTCTGCCAGTCAAAAGAACAAATCTGCATAAATGTAGAAGATTTTATTGGATACGCGGGTTTCCTAAAACACAGTCGTGTATATACGCGAGTTCATGCACAGAAAAACGCGTATGTCTGATTGCTGACAATTTTCTGTTTGGAGTCAGCTCTTTTCAGCACAGCTGCAGTGCTGCTTGGTATCTCTGATACTATTTGGTATCTCTGGTGGTGTTCCAGCTCTCATAATTCTATTTCTAATGTTTTGAGAAAGATGCCTTGGTGATTTGTTGGTGAAAATGTTCAGGATGCACAAACTAAGGGGGAGCCTTAGTCATATGGAAAAGTTGCTTGGATGCACAGTTTCAGGGAGAGCATTAGCTTTGCTGAGTATAATGCATTGTTGGCACTATGATGGCTCTGAAATATGTTCTCTTTCTTGAGGACTTTCTGGTGTTGGTTCTGACAAGTCATATTTGTATCTTGATGCAAACGTCATGTTGAGACCCATGATGTAAAATTGTAATTTTCAGTCATGTAAGGACTTGTCAAAATTTGTAAACCCACTTGGTTGGGTAGCTAAGTCAAATTTTTTAAACCCACTTGGTTGGGTAGCTGAGTTGAAATGTGTAAACCCACTTGGTTGGGTACTTGAGTCTTATATGTAAATCCACTTGGTTGGATATTTGATGTAAGTATGAGTCTTTGGTGATAGGACGTTCATAGAGTCATGTACTACATTGGAAAACATGCTTGAAGTTTCAGCATGAACTCAGGGGGAGCTTGGCCACTTCAGTATATTTCAGATCTGCAGAACGCTTCTTCCATGTAGAGAAAAGGGGGAGAGTATTTTGGTTTTGATCCACCCTTTGCCCTTGATGTCAAAGGGGGAGAGTGACATGGTGTTTGAATAAAGCGAAAGAATGGTGTCAAAATGGGGAGAGTGACATGGTTTCATTGTATTCTTAATGTACCTATCTGATGTGATGATCAAACACCATCGTGGTTGCCATCAAGTCCAAAGGGGGAGATTGTTGGAAAAATGATGCAGAGTGTTGTCCTTGATGGCAACCCACTGAATGAAGATGAAGACATGAGATTGTTGACATGTATTGTCCTTGATGGAAAACCACCTGATGAAGTTATTCTTGAATTGATGGACTTGGTAAATGATGTTTGTTAGCAATATGATGCTGAGTGTTGTCCTTGAATGACAACTTACTTGATGAAGTTGTGCTTGATAGAATATGTGTTGATGAACCTGTTTAAAGATGTAAATCTGATGTATATACAGTGAGTACAGAAGGTAATGAAGAAAGGAATTCAACATGTGCTAGATCTATGATGAAAAGAGTATGTCTCAAGGCATACGCGGATATGTCTAGGAGAAGTCGCGTATGCACGCGAGAAACAACGTTCCAAGTCGCGTATGGGAAAAAAACGC
Source organism: Pinus albicaulis (assembly GCA_034641835.2). NCBI lineage: Eukaryota > Viridiplantae > Streptophyta > Pinopsida > Pinales > Pinaceae > Pinus > Pinus albicaulis. The sequence goes on along the minus strand of CM076575.1, from coordinate 527,822,007 downwards.
TCATAAAGTACAAAACCAGGGGTAACCACCATGGTATTGACCCATTGTATTGGGTAATGTTTCGTCTAAATGACTCCGTCCAGGAATACCATCGAAAGTAATGTAGTTTTGGCTCATGGTATTGAAAAAGGGGCTCATGGTATTGAAAAAGGGTAAACCTATATAAGGAGAAGAAATTCATTGTGCAAATCATGAGTGTGGGTGCAAGACGTCTGAGCTTGAATGAATACTTCTCTCTGAAGTAGATCTGAATGGAAAGGGTTACAGTTGAATGATAGATCTGAATGTATGATGCACCAATGATGAAGAAGAGGATCTAGATCTGAAATGTACTTGTATTTGCTAGATCTGTTTATGGAATGATTAGATCTGTGATGAGGCGAACATCTGTCTGAGGTAAAGGGTAAAATCTGAAGTGATGTATCTGTTGTGAAGGATTGCAATGACATAAAAATCTGAAGAACCATACGCTAGTTCGCCGAAGAGGAAGCGCGTATATACGCGGCTTCGCTGAAGAGAAAGCGCGTATGCGCAATGAAATTGGATCTGTAATATGTACAGAAGTATACGCTGGTTTATGTGAACGGAAGCACGTATATACGCGACATCAGTGAAAGGAAAGCGCGTATGCAAACTAGGGTTTGCTGAAGTCTGTGGTAAGAAATGTCTGATCTGTTCTGCTGGTTTACTGATATCTGTCAGTGAGTTATATATATCTGTTTCATGGTTGACTGTGCTTAAAAGTATGGAAAGGGTCCAGTCTGAAAATATGATGAAACGTGGCCTGCAAGTGGTGTCCTAAAGGAAGCTTTGGATCCAGTGTGAAAATTGATGAAAAGTGGTCCATAGAGGTGCTGAGGGTTGTAGCCTTCAGTCAGGGGGTTGTAGCTCCCTTCCAGGTGAGGCTGGTAAACGAGAGCAGGGGGTCGTAGCTCCCTTCCAGGAGAGGCTGGTAAACGAGTCAGGGGGTTGGAGCTCCCTTCCGGGAGAGGCTGGTAAACGAGCGCAGGTGGGTGCCTGCGTGCTGGTCAAGTCTGCGCCAGCACATATGTTGTAAGATGTTTTCTCTATAATAAAAATATTGAAGGCTGAGCAACTGCAGCGGTGGTTTTCTCCCGACTTGGGTTTCCACCTAAAAATCCTGGTGTTCATGTGTGATGCTTTGTGTGATGGTTTATTCTGTTGTTACTACACATGTTTACTGTTAACTTACCATCAGATGAATGAATATTGCATAGAACTAAGTGAATAAATATCTGCATAGTTAGATCTCTGCTAATACGCGAGTTGTATGAAGGATACCCGCGTGTATACACGATTTTACTAAAGGAAAGTAGCGTATGGGTTTTAGAGAGTGAAAAAGTAAAAGTTTTGAATATGCAGTAAATACTGATTCACCCCCCCCCCCCCCCCTCTCAGTATTTTTCCCAACAGATCTTATAATCATGACATTGAATCTCTTGAATCATGAGAATAAATACTATGACCTTACAAACCCTAGAATAATTAATAAGATGTTTTTACCTAGAAAACCATCAACAAAAACCATAAAACCCGTGCTCTAAAATAATATTTTTTTATTTTTTTTTGCTTGTTACATAAGATATACATATTTACTTGAGTATAAAGACAATTAATAATATTGAAACTAGTTACATTTTACAATAGAAGGATGGCCATATGGGCCTTGATTTATACCTATTTAGGAGGCCCATCAAAAATTGTTCTTTAGTTATTGCAATCTATCCTTAATGCTCATTGTACGAACCTCAAACTTAAACACAATCATTGAAACCAAAACTCTTCCTTGCTTTCATGAGTGGCTTCCATGTATTCAACCTTCATAGTTGAAAATTCCACTACAAAATTTCTCTTTCTCATCTAACTGACTAATCCTTTAAATAGGTTAAACACATACCCACTTGTATATCTTCTCTAATACAAATCTCCAACACAGTCTACATCAAAAAATCATGTATTTCCAACACTTTGTCAAATCCTGGTATTCCTTGGTAGCAAAAACCATAATCACTAGTGCCACAAAGATATCTAAAAATGCGCTTTACTATTTTCCTTGGGTTTGACATAAACCTACTCAATGCTCACACTACATGTGAAATATTTGGTATGGTGTTGACCATTTCTTACATCAAACTACCAATTGTACTCGCATATGGAATACAAGATATGTCCTCTCAATATTCCTATGATTTGGGACACTATTATGTAGATAAATTTACAAATACAAGAATAAGAACTTTCACAAGTTTACTATCATACATATTAAACCTCTGCAATATTGTCTCGACATAATTCCTCTAGTTTAACCATGCTTCATGTTTTCTTGATCTTGTTTAATTTTCATTACCAAAATCTAGTTCTTAGCACCAAGATCCTGAATGTCAAATTTAGAGGCCAATTGGGTCTTCACATTCTAGATAACACAATCATATCATCCACATACAAGACCAAACAGATAACACAACAAAAAATTAATTTAAAATAAACACGTGATCAAATTTTCTCCTTGTGAATCCAAGTCCCTCCATATATGTATCGAATTTATGATACCACGTCCTTGGTGATTTCTTTAATCCATACAAATATTTCTTTAACATGCATAACAATTCATTCTTAACCTTCACTGCAAAGCCTTCCATCTGCTTCATGTATATCTCTTCTTGCATATCCCCATGTAAGAATGTTGTATTCACATCCATTTGTTCTACTTCAGAATCAAAAGAAACAACAAAAAATAAATTAATCTAATATAATCTAACTTGGAACGGGAGAAAAAATATCACCAAAATCAATTCTCGGTGCTGAGGAATAACCTTTCATTAATAACCGGCCCTTTTATTTATCCACTTTTCCTTTAGCATTCGTATTTTTCTTAAACACCCATTTTCTACCAATGGGTTTTCTTCCAGATGGTAGTTCCACCATATTCCATGTTTGTCTAGGGATGCCATTTCTTCTATAATGGCATTCTTCCATAGTTTTCCATCCTCTAAATCCACTACCTCCTTAAGAGTTTTGGGATCATAATAAGTAACAAATAAATAAAAATATGAACTAAAATAATATGTACTATACCTCTCTGGATGCCTTCTTTCTCAAACCAATCTCCTCAAAACTAGAGTGTATGGTTCTTCCTCTTCTGATTCTTGTTCTCTTGTATAGTTTGATTCTTTATCCTTAATTTTAAACTCTATCTTCTTTAGATCCTTTTTCTTTGATAGGACTTCATGTTTCATAACATCCTTTACTTCTCTAAATACCACATTTTGAATGTAGAAAACCTTCCTTGTTTCTGGGTTCTAAATCCTATAGCCTTTTAAACCACATGTATACCTAATAAAGATGCACCTTTCAAATTTACTATACAACTTGTTTCTTTTCTTCTTTGGAGAAAGTACATATGCATCACAACCCAATACCCTGAGATGTGAAATTTAGGGTTTCTTACTAGTTTGTACCTCATGTGGAGTCTTAGCCTCCAACACCGATGAATGTGATTTATTAAATAGGTAACATGTAGTATCCACTACCTCTTACGTGAATTCCTATTGTAATCCAACACCACTAAGCATGCCCCTCACCTTTTCCATCAACGTCATGTTCATCCTTTCAGAAACTCCATTTTGCTAAGGCGTATATGGATTTGTCTTCTGTTGTGATATGCCACGCTTCTTACATAACTCTTTGAATTCCTTCTTGCATAATTCTCCACAATTATTTATCCTCAACATCATAATATTCCTCTCTGTATGGTTTTCCGCTAGATCCTTAAATTATTTAAACTTGTTAATGACTTCCAATTTCTTCCTAAAGAAATATATCCATGTATTCCTCGATAAGTCATCTATAAATAAGACATTATACAAGTATTTTCCCAGTGATGGAACTGACACAAGTCCAAACACATCACTATGCACAAGATATAATATTCCTTCTGCCTTCTTAACACTAGAGGGAAAACTCACCCAATTCTACTTCCCATATACACTATGTTCATAGAAATCAAAATCTAGAGAGAAATTAAACATACCTTCTACCATACCATTACCATGTAGTATTTGAAGGCCCTTCTCTCCAATATGTCCCAGTATTTGATGCAACAAAATAGTATTTTCACCAAATAATACAAGATTTTCAACACCATTTTTAGGAAAAAACAAAATTATTGCACCGATCAATAACAATACTGCCCAAAAGCTTGTACAAATTTATGATCCAAACTCCCGTCATCAATACTAGTGCTCCTCAAACCATATTGTAGGCATATTTATTGAAAAATGTACTTACACCTGCATCATCCATCTTGCTTACATAATTTAGTTTTTCGGCGAATCCAAAAATGTGCAGAATACCAGGAAGTGTCCTCTACAAAATTTCTAGGATATTTATATCTGCCTCTATATTTATATCCCCCATTTGAGGATTTTTTTAATATTTTTGTTATAGGAATATTCTCTTATAGAAAAGGAATCTCCATTATGACCATGGGGGATTCAATAGGGGAGCAATATCATACCACATGTGTTCATATTGGGGGATATATATTGAGGAAACAATGATATAATATATTGAGAATATAATATGGGGTAAAGGGTTCTTATATTGGAAGGTATAAAACATGGAGCTCAAAGTTAATGAAAAAATATAAAGGGGTCTATAAAATGTTAGTAAAAAAAATGGATACGTACAAAATATAGTGAAAGTACAGGTTTTTTAAATTTGGAAGGTATATTAGGTTCATATTGGTAGGGGTCAAATAATGTGATTTTTAGAGGTATTTTCCAATATGTAGTAAAATTAAGTTGTATTGTTTAGTATGCCATGAATGCACATGATATGTTAGAGATTCATTGAGTGAAGCCCTCATGATTCCAACACTCCGTATTTTTCCTTCTAATCTCCTCTGACAACAACATTGATACTATTTAATCAAATTTCAAGGTAGTTGTATTGCTACCTATAGAAACAACTAGACTATCCCATGAGTTTGGTAGAGAAAAAAAAATTGTTGCACTTATCTTCGTCTAAAATTTTAATATCAATATATAATAATTGCGTTACAACAACATTGAAGGCATTCATATGCTTTGTCACCGATTCTCCATCCCTCATACTTAGGTTATACATATTTTTCTACAGGAACAATTTGTTCACCAGGGACTTATATTGATACAAAGCCCCTAACATTTCCCACAAAGCCTTTGTTATAGCTTCTCTTGAAACATTTATTAATATTGAATCTGATACACAATTGTATTGTTCTCTTTTCCTTCTGATCCAACATGGTCTAGTCCTCTGTCGAAATTGTTGTTGGTTTATTACCTAGATTCACAAAAATCCACTAATATTTATCCACGAACATATCCTCCATCTTGAGATTCCACAACTCAAAATTATGTCCATTAAATTTCTTGATCTCTATATTTCCAATGTGGACCATTTCCTTTCACTGCAATAATTGATTCAACATATCTCCTACTCTGACCTGGTCTACCATAGGCCTGAGAAAAACCCCTCAGCAAAAAAGGTATCCCCTTGAATCCAAAATTACTCTGATATCAAATGAATGTTTTAACCCTATACAACAATTACCTGTAAATTAATTCTTAAAAGTAACATAAAATATAGACAAAAAAATTTCTCTTGGAACTAAAAACAGAGAAAACCAGATTTATTTTTCATTATATTCCTTTTAATGTTACAATATAATATATGCATTTTGAAGTATTTATAAACTCCCAATACATTTGATGGGCCTCTAAATTAGACATAAATTAATGCCCATATAACCTTTATTAGGCACATAAAATATATATTAAATATCTCCTTATACACTTAATAATGAATTTTTATGCTTTAATATGTTCTTAGGAAGGTTTACATATAATTGCATATTTGTGCCTAATATTATTTATTTTTGTAGAATATTGTGAGAATATTGTGAATATTATGAAGATTTGGAGAAGGAGATAATTTAGGGACTTGCTCCTTACTACTTGAGGATAAATATTGGAGAATAAATGAACAAAATATCATGAAATAATTGATAAATTCTGGAGAGATTCTAGAACTCCAATGATTGAGAAAATCTAGGAATGTGTTCCTTGTCATTTACTGCAAACTCCTTGTGTTGGGAACCAGATCCACTATTTGAGGGATTTTGGAGGGGAAAGCTTACGCCTTTCAAGGGGAATGTTTCCTCATAATTTTTTATAAGTATCAATTCTAATTGGCCTCTAGGGGCATGTATTGTTTAGGCTTATTGTGGATAAAACTTGTTTTCTAGCTCCATTTTCTTTTCTTGCAAGGATGTGCTTGGATTGATTCAAATAATGAATATTGGCACCATTTTTAGCTTCTAAAGTTTGGTTTCTTCCACAGGACTCTGAGTCCTCCATGGGCTTCACCATCCTAGGAGCCTCAAAGCCCTCTTGCATAGTTTATTTATGTTCTTTTTACTTCTTATTCACATGCATCTCTTATTTTTGTTTTGCATATTTCTGTATTTAGTACTGTTTCTTTTCTTGATGTAGGATTGAGTTATATGATTTAAGTGAGTTATTTTGCAGGTTTTTTAGAGGTTCAAAAGCAACATTCACCTTTATAATAACTTTTTAAGGTAATATTAATCATTGAGCTACTTGGATTTGGTTAATAGTTCATGAATATAATATTTCTGCAAATGCCTTGTAGCGAAATAGTAGTAAATTTTATGTTAGTTTTTATAAGGGGTTAATGAGATCCATTTGACTTGATTCCACTTGTATTAGGTCATAATAAAGTTAAATTGGATTAAAAAATTACCTCATTTAATTTTCACTTGATTAGGCTAGGCATTTGATAGATTAACTAGCTCACTAGCTCTTGAATTTCCAAATTTTAGAGTAGTAATTTTCTGTTATTTTTTAGCACGTGTGAACATGGGTATTTTGGAGTGATTACACTTGGAATGGAGACCTAATACATCATAATTAATAAAAAAACTATCCCATCCCATTTTCATTTTCTTTACTTAGTCATTCAGTGAGTTAATCCAAAGCAGAATTTCCTATAGCAAAAATATAGTTGCCTGTAGCATGTGTAAACTCAACCACATTTACTCCCAAAGGTTGGTTTTTGTCTCTTAGGCTTGAATATTGACCCCTAGGATCTAAATACATGATTGAGGAAGAATAAAAATCACTTGGGACATTCATTTTCGTAAATTAGATTAGGTATTTTTATTTGAATTCATGTTATTAGGATTTCAATTACAAATTGTTGTTCTTTCCTAGGATTAATTTATTTTCAAAGAAACACTTCCATTTCTTCAATTAGTTTAGGATTTAATTTCATGGCATTCCATATATTACATCATATCAACAAAATAAGGACACATTGTATAATGCACATATAGTGTCGATACTTCTTATGTTTGTATGAACCCCGGGTTGATAATTAAAGTTGGTAGCCTTGGTAGGTTCAACATTATTGTTGCAATAATGAGGCTCATCACTTTTTGGCACTCTTGCTGGGGAGGTGTCAAAGTATGCATTTTTTTCTTCCGTAGTTGATTCATTTCCTTTCTTTCTGCAAAAATAAAAATAAAAAAAGTTTGCATTAGGCATATTTCATTTCAAAAGAGAGAATTGTATTGCATTAACATTGTTATTCAAGAAAAAGTTAAAAATAATTCTCCAACACCAACCCCCCCAATTTGATCACGTGGTGCAGTAAGAACCACATCACCATACACTTTTGTAGGTAGAAGAAGAATAGATGGTAGAGAAGGTAGAAGAAATGGATGGATATGATGAAAATGAAGAAGATCCTATTGGGTTTCCCATTCAAGATATTGATATCAACGTGCATATGAAGAGCATCCCTCCATATTTCATTCCCAACTTCCATGGTATGAAGTTAGAGGATCCTGAAACCTTTCTCTTTGAATTTTAAATACTTTGTATATCTTATGGCTACTTATCACACACTCAAAAATTGAGATTGTTTCCTACAACATTGAAGGATAATGCTCTTAAATGGTTCTTGAGTTTAGGTACTAACTCGATAAGGTCATGGAATGATATGCAAAAGGTATTTCTAGAAAAATATAAAGACCATGATCTTAGGGAAGAAATATTTAGAATGAATCAAAAGTAAGATGAGAGCCTTGAGGATATAATAGATAGGTTCATGTTTAATGTTAAGAAGGAAAAATTACAACATTTAGGATTTGACACACTAAAATACCTCTTAGAAAAATTAGGGATGAGTGGATTGATCTCCTTGATCTCATGAGTAGAGGATTTGTATACCAATTGTCATCTGAAGAAATTTGTGAAACATGCAAACGCATATTAAGATGAAATGCAAGAGTAAGTAAATCAACTGTTAGAAAATTAAATACTGTTAGAAAATTAAATATTACAGAGTAATGAAACACATAAAATATGTGGAAAACACAAGCACACAAAACACATAAAACCAAGAGACACATACATATGTGGTTCACCTAGTTTGGGCTACGTCCACCCTGAACAGCCAGTCCTTCCTTTGTATTATCCAGCAAAATGAAGAGACACAACCTACAACAGATCCGTTGTAATATCCTCTATTCTCTCTCACTGTCTCCCTATCTATTTCTTGCTCCAAGAATACACATACAATACACAGCTGCAATATAATACCCTCATATAAGCAAGGGGTTTCGTTCTAGGGTAAAAAAACCCTAAACTAAACGTAACTTCTACCATCATATCATCCACCTAATGAATGGCCCAGATTGACTAGAAATTACTATAAATTTACAAGGAAACTTTACATCTGTTTTTAGCTTCGGGGGCGCTGCCCCCAAAACCCTCTACCAAGGGAGGGCTCCATAAATTCACAACCACACCCCTCGGACCCCCCAATTAGTGTTTAATTTCAGGCGGCATTTTCGCCCCCATTAAGGTATAGGGGTCCAATGTTATGATACAAAATAAACAAGATAATCAAGCTCCACACCCAACAATCTCCCACTTGGAGACTGATTGTAGAAATTGCACCGCGGATTCATTTGCTAGACAATTACTCCTTTTTGGACCTGGCTATTTCTCATCTTCATCATCATCCTTGAAGACCAATTGAAATTGAGCATAATCTCAGTTTCTCCCTGGTTACAACTTTTGTTAGCATAGATGCAGGATTCTGGCTAGTGTGTATCTTTTCCAGCTTCAACTGTCCATCTTCCAATAATGACCGTATGAAATGGTACTTGAGCTATATGTGTTTAGTCCTGGAATGAAATGTTGAGTTCTTTGCAAGATGAATGGCACTTTGGCTATCACTTTATACCATGACCATATCATGCTTCTTATCCAATTCATCCATAAACCTTTGTAACCAAATCATTTATTTACTAGCCTCTATAGCAGCAACATACTCTGCTTCTGTTGTTGAAAGTGCAACAACACTTTAGATTTTTGAAACCCAACTGATATTTGTTCCACCTACAGTAAATACATATCCTGTAGTGCTCCTCCTGTTATCTCTATCACCTACCATATCTTCATCACCATATCCCGGTAGAGCAATGTTTGAACCACCAACGCATAATGCTTGATTTGTGGTACCTCTCAAATATCTGAGAATCCATTTCACTGCCAGCCAATGCTCTTTTCCTAGATTGTTCATGTACCTACTTAAAACTCCCACTGCATGTGCAATATCAGGCCTTGTGCAGACCATTACATACATTAAGCTTCCAACTGCTGAAGCATATGGAACTTTAGACATATAGTCCATTTCTTCTTGGGTCTTGGGGCACATCTCCTTACTAAGTTTGAAATGGATAGCAAAACGTGTACTAACTATTTTTGCATTCTGCATATTAAATCTTTTCAACACCTTTTTTATGTACTCATTTTGAGACAGTGTTAATTTGTGATTTTTCATGTCTCTAGTTATTCTCATACCAAGGATTTGTTTTGCAGCTCCCAAATCCTTCATTGCAAATGAATTTGCAATTTTCTTTTGAGCACATTTATTTCCTGCATGTTAGACCCTGCAACAAGAATGTCATTTACATACAATAACAATATAATATAGCTGCCATCATTTTGCCTTTTCAGATAAACACAATGATCAGAGTGACATCTAGTATAACCTTGTTCATAGATAAACTTGTCAAATTTTAGATACCACTGCTTGGAGCCTGTTTTAAACCATACAAGCTCTTCTTTAACCCGCACACCAATTTTTCTTTCCCTTTGACCTCATATCCTTCTGGTTGCTGCATATAGATCTCTTCCTCCAAATCTCCATGGAGAAATATTGTCTTTACATCTAACTGTTCAAGATGTAATTCTTCCAATGCTACAAGACTTAAAATATTTCTGGTTGAAGTCATCTTAACAACAGGAGAAAATATTTCATCAAAATAAATACCTTTCTTCTGTGCAAACCCCTTCACCACAAGTCTAGCTTTGTACCTCTGTTTTCCTCCATCTTCATCCTTCAGCCTGTAAACCCATTTATTCTGCAATGTAGTTTTACCTGTAGGAAACCTGACTAAGTCCCAAGTCTGGTTATGAATTAAGGATTCTATCTCTTCTTCCATGGCTAGCTCCCACTTCTTCCAACTTTCAACCTGCATTGCTTCTTCATAACATTCAAGTTCACCAGAATCAGTCAACAATAAATAATATAATGAAGGAGAGTATCATTCAGGGGGTATACTTATCTTGGTAGATCTCACAACACCACTTTCAGGTGTTTGAGGTGCATGTTGCTTTTGTGGTGGTGGTTGTTGTTGTGGCTCTTGATTATTATTATTTTCAGGCACCTTTACCTTTTCTGTGATCTCATCAAGAAATGTGTATTCTTTGTTTTCTTTTTCCTGTTTCTTTTCCTGCAACTAATTCTTATACAATACCTTTTCATTTAATATTACATCACTGCTCCTAATGATTTTCTGATTTTCATAATAATATAAGAGATAACCAAAATCATTAACACCATTTCCAATAAAGGTACATTTCTTTGATTTTGCCTCAAGCTTTGTTCTATTTTATTTATTAATATGGACAAAGACCTCACAACCAAAAGGCTTTAAAAAGGAGTAGTTTACCTTTTTACCTATCCATGCTTCCTCTGGAATACCACCATCCAAGGAACTTGAAGGCCCTCTGTTTATTAGATAAACAACAGTATCTACATCATCTACCAAAAATTGTAAAGGCAATCCTGCATGCAATCTCATGCACCTTGCACGCTCCATGATTGTTCTGTTCATCCTTTCTGACAAACCATTTTCTTGTGGTATTCTCGGAACTGTCTTCTCTCTGCGAATTCCATGCTCTAAACAGTACCTATCAAACTCTTTTTTGCAATATTCACCTCCATTGTCTGATATGAGACACTTCAACTTCTTTCATGTCTCAATCTCAACCAAAGCTTTCCATTTCTTGAAAGTATCAAATACATCAGATTTATTCTAAATACAATAAATCTAAGTTTTTATAGTTGCATCATCAATAAAAGTAACATAATAACAAGAGCCACCAAGAGATGATACCTAAGCAGGTCCCCATACATCTGTATGCACAAGCTCTAATTTTTTGCTCTTCTTTTCTTTCCCAACTCTGAGAAATCTGACTCTCTTCTATTTTCCATAAATGCAATTCTCACAGAAATCCAAATCAACATTCTTCAAACCTGGCAACAAATTTCTTGAGTGAAAAATCTTCATCCCCTTCTCACTCATGTCTCTGAGCCTATGATGCCATAATGCTACATTTACTCCTTCGGAAGTTAAAGAATTAACAGAGTTTGAAATACCATTGCATAAATACAATGTACCAACCTTTTCTCCTTTTGCTATTACGAGGGCTCCTTTGGTGACCTTCCAAGTTTTATCTGTGAAAGTTGTCACACAACCTTCACTGCCTAACTCCCTGTTGAAATCATATTTTAATTCAAATATGGAACACGCCTTACCTAATTTAATAGCCATTGGTTTCCATTCTGCTGTTTTACAAGAACTTTACACATTCCAATAATTTTACAGGGTTTATCATCACCCAAACGGACTTGTCCAACATCTCCTTGAATATAGTCATGAAAATATTTCTTATCAGGTGTGGCATTGAATGAGGCCCCTAAATATACAACCCAAGAATCAGTAACATTTTCGAAAGAAAGAATCAAAGCATCTTGTAACACATCACCTGTCACATTTGCTTCATGATTGTTTTCTTGTTGTGTGTCTCCTTCTTTTCCCTTTCGAGATCTACAGTATTTCTTTAGGTGTCCTTTATTTCTGGATTTCCAGCACACTATCCCTGATTCGGACTTGGATCTACCTTTCCTTTATTTAATGTGATATCCTGAGCTCTTTCCTCTTTCCATTTTTCTTCCCCTAGACTCTGCACTCAAAGCATTACTTGATGTCTCACTGGAGCTTTTCCGTCGCATTTCCTTGCTAATGATAACACCGACAACATCATCAAACTTTAAAGTACTAGGTCCAGAGATAGAGTTACTAATGGCCATAACTAAACCATTCGAGCTTTCTGGAAATGAGCATAAAAATAACAAAGCTCTAACTTCATCATCAAAGTTTACCCCTACAGAACTTAACTGACTGGTAACTATATTAAAATTATCTAAATGGTCTGCAACAGATCCACCTTCTGACATCTTCATATTAAAGAAAAGTTTCATAAGAAATAATTTGTTTGAGGCCGAGGGTTTTTCATATAATTTTGCCAATGCCTTAATCAAACCCTGTGTTGTTGTTTCCTTCGAAATATTGAAGGCTACCGATGCCACGAGGCACAACCGTACTGTTCTAAGTGCCTTTCTATCAAGAATATCCCATTCTGTGTTTGTCATAGTCATCGGTTTCTTTTTTTTTCGCTCAATGGTAGGTATATATATTCTGATACAGATAATCTTCCATCTGCATCTTCCACAACGAGAAGTTTTGGCTGTTAAATTTCTCGACCCTAAATTTACCATCTTTTGCCATTGCTCAAACTTGAACCAGGAACCCTTCCTTCCTACGAGTTTTTCAGCCAGATAGACCTTAGGCTCTGATACCAGTTGTTAGAAAATTAAATATTACAGAGCAATGAAGCACATAAAATATGCAGAAAACACATAAAATTAGAGAGACACAGATATACATGTTTCACCCAGTTTTGGCTACATCCACCCCGAACAGCCAGTCCTTCCTTTGTATTATCCAGCAAAATGAAGAGACACAACCTATAGCAGATCCATTGTAATATCCTATGTTCTCTCTCATAGTCTCCCTATCTGTTTCTTTCTCCAAGAATACACATACAATACACAGCTGCAATACAATACCCTCATACAAGCGAGGGTTTTCCTTCTAGAGCAAAAAACCCTAAACTAAACATAACTTCTACCGTCATATCATCTGCCTAATGAACGGCCCAGATTGACTAGAAATTACTATACTTTTACAAGGAAATTTTACATCTGTTTTTAGCTTCGGGAGCATTGCCCCCAAAGCCCCCTGCCAGGGGGGGATCCATAAAGTCACAGCCACCCCCCCCTAGACCCCCCAGGTAGTGTTTAATTTCGGGCAGTGTTCCCACCCCCATTAAGGTACAGGGGTCCAACGCTGTGATACAAAATAAACAAGATAATCAGGCTTCACACCCAACATCAACATGAACATTGGTAAGTCAATATGAACTTGAAAATTTTCTTGATAACCTTAAAACAGAAATTCTTAGCAATCTAAGTGAACAAGTAGAAATGTTAAGAATGGAAAATGAGCAAAAATAAGATGTTGATATTTTTTTTATCCATGTAGAATCATATACTACTGAATGTTTTCCATCGTTACCAAGGTTTGAGGAAGTTTACCAAGAAGACAATGGAGCAAGTCAATCACCACGAAAGTTATGTGATGTAGCTCCAAGAAGACCATGGCAGTCTAGTCAACTTGATATGATGTGTTACACCATTTTTTGGTCATCTAACCCATTATCGTTAGATGAATCCAAGAACACCATGTAAGACCAATTTTACCCTAAGTAAAATTTCTTTCACCATATAAAATAACATTTATCCATATTTCCTAGTCATATTTAACCCAAAACAAGGAAATTGATTAAATAAATCATTATTTATTTAATTATTTCCCAGGAATAAGTTATTCAAATCATTATTAATAATATTCCTAGTTAAATTTGACTAAATCATTTATAAATAATTAAATAAATCATTATTTATTTAATTATATTCCCATCATTTCCCTAAAATGATATATAAATCATTTATTTATCCATTATTTATAAATAACGGAATTGACCCAAGTCAAGAATCCTTTTCCCTGCAACAAATATAGTAAAATATTCCTAAAGGGGTCTTCTAGAATTCGATTAATAATATTTTATTCACACACCGAGTTCTAGGCTGCCCCAATATTTTGTTATAAATAGGAGGGTTTTCCCCATTCATTAGTCACCTTCATTGAATTAGATCACACTGGATCTATTCTTGGTCACCATTTTTCCATTTTTGTTTTGTGAGCTCCCATTGAGTTCTATGTTTCTCAGGGTTTTCTACCACAATAAGAGAGAGGAATTTTAGATCTGAAACGCTGAGGACTTTTAAGAACCCATCCCATTGAGGAGAACCTGAAAACACCTTTCTTGTTTTCCTGTCAGGTGCCCCATTCTTTAATATAATACAAATCATTCTTTTAAACACTTTGTTCTTGTCTTGTCTATTTGATGCATGGAGCCATATTATATTTTATCTGCTTAATGTCTTTTGTGCTTAGATCTGAATTTGTGCAGCAGACCTAAAGATGTTTTGCATCCATAATCGATGTTAGGGCTATTTTTTATGCGTAGCTAAAGTGATCTTTTACGATGAAAGATTCATACTAACAATTGGCGACTCCACACGAGTTTTATTTTACGATCGCTGTCGTTTTATATATTCCTGCATATCCAGCTATTTCAGACCCTAGGGTTTCTCTTCAATTTTCTGTTTTCCCTATTTTTATGGTTTTTTTTACCCCTAAAACCCTCAAACAGTCAAATTTTTAACTTCCATGTGTTTCTGGCCTTATTGCGTAGGTGACAGACATCAGCCACAGCTGAGACAACAATTTTTTCTGAAATCTGCCGCCGAGACTGCCGGATCTGCAGATCGCACTTATCGGCCCAAAAAGTGCGACCTGAGCTTGAGGACACACTTTTCTGCCCCAAAACCTGTGACCTGGACTGAAAATAGGTCAGAACCTACGACCTGCACTTTTTCTGCAATTTTTTCAGCACTTTTTCTGGGTTTGTCTGAAGCTTCTGTCAGGGTTTTCCAGCCTCCGTCTCTGCTCGTTTAGACATGTTTCTGATCTGCTTCACTCAACTAAGGGGGAATCTTGCCCCTTAGGGCTCTAGTACCCTCCACTTTTGCGAGAGAGTCTTTGTCATTTCATAAGTCTGAATTTTCAGAGTTTCAGCTTTATTTTTCTCAGATCTGATACCTCCTTTTCAGATCCCTTTAGATCAACTCTTCTCCCTCTCAAATCACCTCATATCATTTTGTTTGGGTTCCTTTCCACGGCCACCACCTTGTCTCTTCTATTTTTAGCTGATCCCCTCCTTTTTAGCAGCAACCTTGCCTCTGCCTATTTGTTGTTCCCTGCACCACTTTTCAGTAGATTTATCCTTTAGATCCCAGTCCCTCTTGACATTAGATCTATTGGCCTCCTTTTTGCGTGCTTGGCTTTGTTTTTTCCCTCTTATAGAATAGTTTTGAGAGACCCACCTTCTTGGGTTACATTGATGCATTAGTAGCTGTTAATTTTCTGTTCTTTTCGTTTTATTTACTACCGATTTATTTTCAGTTACACAACACACTTTTTCTTTTACTCTCTAAACGTCTGGGTTTAAACAATTAAAATTAACGCACGCCACACACTAACCCTAAGTGAAGAAGCGCCTGGTTAACACCGCCTGGAAAAGACTTTAAAATCAATTGTCACTGAACCTCTCTGCCCTTGACCTCACTTTATTTTTCCCCTCCCTGCCCTTGTTGGTTTTTCTTCTTCTCGTCATCATTGCGCCCCCAAGGCGCCTCTCCCAGAGAATTCTTGGCCTTCACCCTCAGTTTCTGATCGGTCGACTTCCTCCTTCCCATCGTTCTCGAGTAAGTCCTCCCCTAAGTCCGCACTCCGACTCTTCTTCTGATTGTTCGGGTTCTCCCCCTACTTTTGGTTCTCCCTCTTTTACCCTCACCATGTCTAGTTCAGGACCTAGCCCTAACCCTAGTTCTACTGCTGGGTCCATTTCCAGTGGAACCGGTACGGGACCTACCTCGACTACCCCATTACTCCCTTATATGGCCGGCCTCAGTCTCCCCGATTTCAATCAGCTGATTAATGATCCTATTTTCTATGATGTTAGTTGGCCTGCTATGCCAACCAAGCTCCCCTCTGACATTCCCAAGTTCGAAGGCCTTGCTAGTTAAGATCCCTCTAACCATATTTGATCCTTCCACATGTGGTGTTCCTCCAATTCCATCACCGATGACTCCATCCATCTTCTTTTGTTCCAACGCACGCTTTTCGACGAAGCTTCCAAATGGTATGTTGATCAAACCACCTCTTCCCATACCACCTTTGCGACCATTTCCCAAGCCTTTTTATCCTATTTCTAGCTCCCTCTCCGATACGACACTGGCACTAAACTCTTAACTTCTTTCCATCAATCCTCTTCAACCCGCCTTTCCGCTCATGTCCAGGAATGGCGGCAAAGACGGAGCTTATGTCACGCTCCCCCCTTTGAAGATCGGGTTTACATGGACTGGTTCCTTCGCTCTCTCTTGCCTCCCATTGGCAAAGATGTCACATCCCATTTTCCCCAAACCGAAGAAGCCACCCTCCAAATAGCCTTGAAATATGACCTTATCTATGCCCAATCTGGTTATGTTTTATACCGTCCTTCCTAAACTTCCCAAGCCCGGTGGCCCTAATTCCTTGGGGGCATCTCACTTTGCCGATGGTATCATTGGAGCCCTGTCACATACCTTTTCCCAACCTCTTCTGGGCCATGGTTTCCCTCCAGGAGCCAGCCCCTCCGGCACTTTTTCCCCTCCAGGTAACATGTATTCAAGATACGGCATGCCTCCTCCTTTTTCCCACCCTCCTGCTTACCTCACTGCTACCCACCCTACCCGTTATTCGTATCCGCAGCATAGTGTCCCAGCTCCTCCAGCATTTGGACCTCCCACTCCCTTGCCTTTTCCACCCATGCAACCACACTTACTACCTACTCTAGGACACATCTTTGCACAGCAGGGGGCACCTAATTTTCTTCCTTCTCAAAGAAAGAGGAAAGGCAATCAATCTGCCCCTGGTAATCGCGGACCCAATCCTTCAAGTATTGATCCTCACACTGCTACCCAGCCACAAGGTTCTCAGCCCAAGCTGAACAGGCCACTTCGCACCAATAAGCCCTATTTGTGTTGTGGTTTTGATGGTCATTACAGTCTTGATTGTCCCTTATTACCACAAATGTGGCAGATGTGGGACTCTGAGGCCACTGTGCGGGGACAAAATTCCTCCCCTACTATCCCTCCTACCCCAGCTACTTCTCAACCTGCTGTGTTTCCCGATCCTTTCCCTCAACAAGGATTTGTGGCCACTCAACCCCCTCATGTCTCGGTAACCACTCAACCTTTCCCTTCTGTTTCCTCTGATTACCAGATTCTCATGATGGCCTCTGACCCACCTCTCACAGTCGACCTCAACCTTCAAACTCGGTCCCGTCAGTATTCCACACCTCCCGTTCCGTCTACCTCCAAGTCTCCATCTTCAGGTCCTCCAGAGCCTCTATCGACACCCAATGGTCCCTTGCAACTCCCTCCGGCCAAAGCTATGGTTCATCCCAAGATTCCTTAGGGACCATTACGCCGAAATGCTGCCTTTGGTCAGGCTGCCCAGTCATACAGTATAATAGATGATCTGGCACACTCTCTTGCAGCCATTTCAACACTGGAACTCCTCCAGTCGTGTCCTTCTCAAAAGAAGACTCTACTATCTGCTCTGGGCGCTATAGATCCTGTTTGGTCAATTTAGTGTGTCCTAAATTGCTACATTAATTTATCAATCCGGGATTCGTAAGCTGATGAAGTGTGGCGCACTATATGTGCAAGATAACCTATTTCTTAACTTTTTGTCGTTTTTGGTTTTCTAATGTGAGATGGAAAAAATAAAAACAAGTATGGTTATGATTGTTCAAGGAAATGATATCCTTTATAATTATTTACCAACTTGAAACTTCAAAAATAATTTGAAACATACAATGACAAAACTTGAAAGGAAATGAAAATGTGCTGCTGAGATGAAAATGTGCTACTAGTCTAATAAATCAAACAATGAACTACTGATCATGAAACTCATTATTCTTGCTGCTGTTCAAACAAAAAAGAAACTATGATGAAAGAAATCCAAAATTGCAACAAATTAAATCTAAATCAAATTACATCAACTTATCTTCTGATCCCTCATCATTAGTCCAGCTATGATTTTCGGAGGTAACCATAAACAACTTGAGTAACCTGATATCTAACTTGCAGAAAGTAAACTAATATCAAACTACACATTCATAATTCAATCCTTCACCATCAGTCCAGCTGTGGCTTTCGGAGGTAACTGAAGATGTCATGAGCAATTTAATATTTCTAACTTGCAGAAAGTAAACTAATATCAAACTACACATTCATAATTCAATCCCTCACCATCAGTCCAGTTGTGGCTTTCGGAGGTAACTGAAGATGACATGAACAATTTGATATATCTAAATCTAACTAGAACCTGATTGAATCTGCAGACATACACTTATTCACATGATACAGAATACATGACCGATGTATCAAACTGATATATAACACTGCGTGTAGCAAGGTAATAAACAAAATGCATACAGCCAGGAAATGTTGTTAGCAACACATCTATGGGGTAATGCATGCAAGATAATCTGACCACCAAAGAAACAGTTCTTTATGGCGAGAGTATCCCTTAACTTTCCGAAAGATGCAACGAAATGCTAATAAAATAGTTCATCAACATTCATTGTAATAACACATGGTAAAATTGAGCATCGTCAAACACAACCACAGATAACCATGGAGCATGAATAACACAGCATTCATTAATCATACGATATTCTGAAAATATACGCAGAATACACACAGTATTGTCACAGCTAAACACATCATCCAACAAAGGGGTTTTAAACAAGTATCTGTATTACATATGCAAGAGTATAACCCTTCAATTGCAATGCTATATTGCTCTTCAGTCCACAAAAGATAAGCCCTTAACTATGTGCCCCGCAGGGGTATTTATAGATTCAAGAAACGCCCTTTAGGCTTTCCGACGCTTCGACTTCCCGACGGTTTAGCTTCCCTGCGACCTTGGCCGAACGTGCGACCTGCGACTTGCGGAAGTAATTGCGACCTGCGACTCAGGTGCCGGTGCGACCTGCGACTCATGCCTACGCGCGACCTGCGACCTGGGGACGATCGCGACCTGCGACTGAAAAGCTTAGCTATGGAGGTGGTCGTGTGATTGAGAGGTCTGGAGCATCAATTTTCTTCCCCTTGAGGAAATCTCGCCAGGTCTGGTAATCTGTTGCTATAGGGGAGACTAGAGGGGTTTCCTCTTTTAATCGGTGCATACATTCCAGGGCATTTGGTATCAGAGTTTCCTTCTTCTGGGAGATCTGGATTGAGAGGGAGGCAAGCTTGGTATAGATTTGTACTGGAGTGACAAGCAACCGATTTAGGTTCTCTTGTGATGCCTCAAATTCTGGTGCGGCAGCAGCTTGTCTCACGGGTTGCAGAAAAGACTGAATTTCCTGATTGCTCCCAGTCTTTAGTTTCATCCAGTGCCCCTAACGACGGAATGTGATGAAGAGCGTTCATGGAGTCTATACCACTGATCAGGTGATTATATGCAGACACCACTTTGTCCAAGTCTTTGGCCAGCTTGTCTTTGGACTACATCTTCATCCGGATCCTTCCTAGGCACATTTTCGGGAGCTTGATGGTACTGTGCTATCCAGTTTATCATTTTGTCTAAAGCTACCGAGGCCTCCTTGAGCTGCTCATGCTTCTCTTTGGTTTCCGCTCGTGCCTCTGCCAATGGGGCCACTGTTTGTTTTAGGGTGATCATTTCTCTATATACTTGCCTCATGGTCATTTCCAATACATCACATTCTTTAATGACTGCCAGTGGGACCTCATTGACTTGGGAAGGCTTACTTTGGAGCTGTCGCACTTCACTCTCCAGCACTGATTTCTCCTGTTCCACTGTTTTTAGCCTGTTTTGTAGGGAAATAATCTCCCTGCTCATTCTAGTGACATTCTCCTCCGTGGCCGCGACAAAAGCGGTGCTTGCTGATGCTATCATTACAGGGTTAGTTCTTGTATCTGGGACTATGTCCTTTTCAGTGGCGACCGTAGATATGGCGGGATGGCTTTGCGCCAAGGATTTTCTTCTCTCTTGCCATATTTTGAAAGAGAATTGGTCAAATGTCAATCTAGTCAGGTCGAAGACCTCTTCCTCTTGTTCCCTGGGAAAATCGTCATCAGGGAGGATACTTTTCTTGCCACTCGGAGGAATCTCCAGGGGAGATATGTCGATATAATCTATCAGTTCATCCTCTTTATCCTGCGTTTTTCCTTTTCCTTTCTCCTTTTGCCGGCGCTCGGCTTCTGCCTTGTCATGTTCCTCCTTCCTGCGTTCTGTCTCTGCCTCTGCTTCTTTTTCAGCTTTTCTCTTTCGCTCTGCCGCGGTAGCTTGGTCTGCCTTCTTTTGACGATCGACTTTGTCAAGTTCTTCCTTAAGTGCTTGTTCTGCCGCCGCCTGTGCTTCCTTTTCCTATCTTTCCTTTTCCTCAGCCTGTTTCCTTTTCCGCTCTGTCTTTGCATCTTTTCTACGTTTCTCTTCATCCTCCTTCATTTTCTTTTCTTCTTCCTTCTTAGCTTGGGCCTCTGCTCCTCTTAGCTGATCCGAGGTGTCAGTCTTTGTATTGGTCCGGGTTTTCTTATCCCGAGAGGAAGAAGAGCCTCCTAGTTTATGGCTCTTGTCTTCTACATTTTGGTGATCCTCTTCTTCTCGGTCAGAGTCAATCCCCGGAGCTAGTTTCCTGTCTGCGTTGTACCAGTTTCTTTTTTCGTCCTCTGCTGGGCGTTCCACATGCTGATAACTCCATTTAAAATTGGCCCTTTTACAATGCTCAGGAACTATCCTGACTGGGTCATAAGTTCGGCAATCCAGATTTCTAAAGTGATAACCTTTTATCTCTTCCCCTTCACGCCCTACTTCTCTGGAGTCCTTGACTGTATAAGCACCAATGGTGAGGGTTAGAGCGAGCCAAGGTTTCTTCTTCCCTTTGGAAAGGACATTGGAGAAGCCCGAGGTCATCTGGAAACATACCTCCTGCATGAGCACCTTATCGGTAATAAACTTAGGCAGAGCATGTGGTGCTTTGAATGTGCCAAATACTCTGATGATTGTATATTCAGTGAATGGAAACCAGTGCGCCACCTGACCAAGTGTCTCCATTGCTCGCCAAGACATGCAGGGGGTGTCTTGACCAAATAGTTTCCCGTAAAGGGCGGGAATGAATATCTGAGAGATTTGCTCAATATCTGACTTGTACCTGGATTCCCAGAATACCTTGGTCTGCAAATGGATTGCCCGGGTCTGTTCGGAGTCCCAATTATGTGGCCATCCCTCAACATGCAGCTGGGCACAGACAGCATCTAATAAATACGAAGCCATATAAAATTCTGACGGCGTTCCCTCATCTGGGGCTAAGGCTGAAGCCAAATTTGTTTGCATTGAGCCCATTAATATACCAGCCCAATTGAATCGAGTGACGTGCACCGTTACGTGTTCCATAATAGTTGCCCATGCTCCGTTGAAAGTGGTGGCGTCCGAACGTCCGTACACTCTGCACAGCATGGCGGCCACTAACTTATACACTTTCCTCAGACTGGCCACCGGGTACTCCTGGTCTTTCTTGATTTTAAATTTATCTGGTTCCGCCCACCATTTTCTGATTGTATCAACCATCGGTACTTCATTTGTAGAAAACCATCTCGGGGTAAAATTTACCTCTGGTTGGGGTAGCGATTAGTAGACCTGTGCTTTTGAGCTCTCCAACGTTGCAAAAGCTTTACCTCCACTATCTCGGATTGCGAAATTCTTGGGATCCGTCTTCTATATGATCCAGTCTAACATTTCTGGGCACGGAAAGATGGCGGGATGTGCCCCTGCTAGGTGTAATTTGGATCTCTTGACCTTTAGGTATACTTCCCGGTCCGGGAGATCTTCTGGAAACTCATCTTCTGTTATGGCGAACTCGTGGTATACTTCATACCACCTAAGGCTGTCCCCCTTTGCGAAGGTGCAAAGGGTGTCTCTGTATATTGGTGGAGGAGATGTTTGTATGTCTGTGTCTGACTCTTCTTCCACCACCTGCTTACCTTTCTTTCGGGACACCCGGGGTGTCATGTTGCTAGAGTTAGAGAGGACCGGTATCATGTCTGCTCCAAATTCACCTGTTGCATTCAGGAAAGAATCCCAGGATGAGAAAGACATGATGATAACGGGCTAAATACAGTCTACACATGCAGAATTTAATTAACTGTTCTCTTGGGGTCACAGGGTCACTGATTAACAAAAGAACTCACATGCGACCTCGCGACCTTGCGACTAGGTCGCAGGGTCGCAGAGTCGCTAACAGAAGATCGCGCGACTTTGCGACCTTGCGACCAGGTCGCAGGTCGCACTTGGGCCTGCCGGGGGGTTTCGAGCGCGCGAGGCTTGGGGTTCATTTCTCTCCTAACGAGAAGCATACAAGGCTGGAAGGGGGCCAGGTTGCGGGTAGGACAAAGCCATGAGGGGCTGGACAAGAAAATGTGACCCTGGGGTTTAATGGTGATGACAGGAGAACAAAAACATATGAAAACCTCACAGAAAAACCCCACAGCCTCCCCAGCAGGTAATTAAGACAATGGGGAGGCTATATTTGGGCAAGAAATGCTCATGAAGGAAACACAGAGAGGAAATAGCAACTTACCCGGAAGAAAACACGCCAGTCGACTTGTCAGAGCAATTCCTAACTTTTCGCTGCAAGTGACAAATGCGACCTAGCGACCTCCCCTTTTAAAAAGGGTCGCACGTGCGAGCACTTAATGAGGTCGCAAGTCAGAGAGGCAGCACCACGACCCTAGGTCGCTAGGGTTTGCAGGGTCGATGAGTCGCAAATTTCCTTAATTGGCTATCCTTGCGACTCCCTCGCGACTCCACTCAGCGACCCAAGGTCTGGAATGCATAGGCTCTTACGTAGAGTCGCAACTTCTTTGGCTCGGACCATGCGACCGCGACCCGGCGACCTTAGGGTCGCGACGCAGACAGTCGCAGGGCCCAATTGTTTCAGGATGACTTGCGACTTAGCGACACAACCTTATGGAACTTCACTTAGCTTTTTCTTTTAGTTTCAAAAGGTGCTCCAAAAATTTTGAAGTGTGTTTTTATTTTTTGTATTTTTGGTGTTGTAGGGGCTACAAAAAATGGCGATTCACTGGATGAATTCAGAATCTCTGCCGATGAATGGTCGATGAGGGAGGAGGGAGGGGCCTAATACTAGCTTGTTCTTTTACCTCAGAGTTTACACCTTCCTTCCTTTGCCACCTCGCATAGTTGCCTAGCCTTTTGGCTTATTGGGTGCAGATCAACCGAATTTTAATTCTTCGCGCTCCAGGACCGGGAGGGTCGGGGAAACCTTGGACAACTGCAGGGTCCGGTACAATTATTTCGTCCTCATGGTGTTGCTCCGCTGCCAGCGAACCTCTCGGCTCCGGCGGAGTCACTGCCTAAGGAGTCATGAACGTTGCTCCGCTGCCAGCGAGCCTGGTCAGTACTCCGGCGGAGTCGTTACAACACCTCTCTGCGCAGGAAGCCTTTCTCAATCCTTTACCCTTTATTTGTGTGCGATTGCACTTATTTGAGAATGTGCCTGTGGCACTTATTTAGATGGGCATATTTTGCCTGGGCGGATGAGGGATCCCGACTTATTTTGCTTGCAGAGAGGTTGCTCCTGGTCTTACATGAGGACTTGGGTTTTTCCCGGATGACCTGCAATTCTCTTGAGTTAGCCCTGTTCCCTCACGATCCAGTTGCTGCTATGTAAGACCTTTTCTGCCTGCACCCTTCAAAGCTGCTAGGTGGTTCCTTATGCTTGAAGACTCTAGTAGGGCCGTGTACTATCCCTTGGTGCCCATTACAAGCGAGTTTTGACTGCTCCGTGTTTTGCGGGAAGGGCCTTTCATCAGCATAGAACCTATCAAGGAGTGAGCCAGTTGCGGGCAGCTTAGACAAGGCCTTCCTTGTAGATTTAGAGAAAGATTTTTTATTTTATTTTATTTTATTTTATTTATTTTATTTATTTATTTTTTATTTTTATAACACGACTTTTATAATACATGGGCAGAAACAGCCCTTTGAGGGCTACTCAAGTAAAATAGTGTTTGAGGTCATGTCCGTTTACCGGGAGGACCTCGACTTTTCCTTCCAGAGTTTGCAATCAGAATGTATGGGGACCCACCTTTTCTTTAACCTGAAAGGGACCTATCCATAGTGCTTGAAATTTGGCATGTTTTCCCTTTTCTTCGTGAGCTTTATCCCACTTTAGGACAAGATCTCCTACTTCAAATTTTTTATCTCCTGCAGACTTTTTATCGAACCACTTCTTGATCCGACTCTGGTGGATGGCGAATTTCTCTCGGGTTTTCTGCCTTTCCTCTTCTAATTTTAGCAGGGTGTCAATGCAGGTTTGCAAGGCGGGGCAAGGGGTACCATGACACTCTTGAGACAACTGCAGAGCGAGAAGAGACAAATTGGGAGGGAGGACAGCTTCTTTCCCATACACGAGAAAATATGGTGAGGTGCCTATTGAGGACTTAGGGGTGACGCGATCAGCCCAGAGTGCATTTTGGAGGGCATTGTGCCAGTTGCGTTGGTGAGACAGAAGAGTCTTTTTAATGATGTGAATCAGATTTTTATTTGTTGATTCCGCTAGACCATTTCCTTGGGGATAGTACTTTGCAGAGTGTTTAAGAACAATGCCATTTTCCAAAGCAAAATCATATAATTTAAAAGATGAAAAATACGTTGCATTATCAAAAACCAAGGAAGTTGGAACGCCAAACCTGGTAATGATGGAATGAGTGACAAATTGCATTACCTCCTGATCGTTGATTTGGCGTAACGGTACTGCTTCAACCCACCTGGTGAAATAATCAGTGGCTGTTAGAATGTACCGGTGTTGCTTAGAAGAGTGGGGTAAGATCTCACCAATGACGTCCAGACCCCATTGTTGAAAAGGTTCTTCCACTGCTACTGACAACAAAGGGGCGGCGGGACACGCTTCTCGGTTTGCGAATTTCTGGCATTGAATTCACTTCCGAACATATGCGTGGGCATCTCTGAAAAGAGTTGGCCAATAATAACCTGCTCGCATTATTTTATGAGCAATGGTGTCCCCGGCAAAATGACCTCCTGCCGGTCCATCGTGCAACTCGGTTAAGATTTTCTGAGCTTCGTCATGTTCCAGGCAGCGCAACATGACCCCGTCGGAATGTTTCTTGAAAAGCTTCCCTTGGATTATCTGGTAAGACGCAGCTTTGAGTCTGATTGCGCGTTTCTGCCAGGGATTTAGAACTGGGTCCAAAACACCGTGTGCTAAATATCCCGAAATATCCGAGTACCAAGAAGGGTTCCTTATCTGAGGAATGACGTCAGCTTGGTACATATCAATTTCTTGCTCCCAATTATCTTCTTCAATCTGTTGGGAACTTGCGGCCTCTGCAGCCATTTGGCATAGACCTTCCCCTTTAACTGTGCGTGTTGGCTTAAACTCTAAGTCTTACTCCTGCATACACGCAACCCAGTTCCCTCGTCTCTCGCCCAGCTCCTGCTGCATGAACAGTGAGCGAACAGCTGGATGGGGAACGTAAACTGTGACATGGTTTTTTAAGATGTACGGTCTGAAATGTTTGACCGCTTTATATACCGCATAGGCCTGTTTCTCGATTTCAAGATAATTTAATTCAGCTCCCTGCAAACCGGTGCTCATGAATGAAATGGGACGCTCGTCATTATTTCTGTCCTTTTGTGTGAGTACGGCTGCCAGGGACGAATCCGAAGCGAAAGTATACAAGCTAAAATCTTTGCCGAAATCTGGGCTCTGGAGGGAAGGTGCTTCGGCTATAGCTTTCTTGATCTGGTCGAAAGCTTCCTTTTCGGGTTGATTCCATTTGAAGGTAGCATTTTTCTTTATCATTCCCTGCAGTGGCTTCACTATCTGGGCGAAATCTGATATAAACTTACGTACAAAATTGATCTTACCCAAAAAGGATTGCATTGCTTTCTTACTACTAGGGGGAGGGATTTGAGCAATGGCTTTCGCACGTTCTGGATCAACGGCAATGCCTTGCTTAGTTATGATATGACCTAGCAGATTTCCTTCTGCTACGGCGAAAATACTCTTCTTTGGGTTGAGCGAGATACCGTATTTTCTGCACCTTTCGAAGATCTGTCTGAGGTGACGCAAATGATCCCCCCGATGTTTATAAAACACAGTAACGTCATCCAAGTAGACCACCACACTCTGGCCTATCAGACCCCTGAATGCTATATCCATAGCTCTTTGGAAAGTTGCTCCTGCGTTGATTAATCCAAAGGGCATACGCCTGAATGCGAAGGTTCCCCACTTAGTCCGAAAGGTAGTCTTTAACCTATCTGGTTCAGCCACCAGTACTTGATTGTAGCCAGAGAACCCGTCCAACAAAGAGAACATTTCTGACCCGGACACTGCTTGTAATATTTGCTCCATAGGGGGCACCGGGTAATTATCTTTATTCGAGGCCCGGTTTAAGTTTCGGAAGTCCACACATAAGCGGATTTCACCTGACTTCTTCCGTACCGGAACCAAATTGGAAACCCATGTGGAATGGCGAACTTTGAAGATAATGCGTGCATCCAAAAGTTTTTTGAGTTCTTTTAGAATCAATGGTTCCATCGTAGGATGTACTTTCCTGAGCTTCTGTTGGAATGGTTTTACATTTTCTTTAATGGGTATCACATGTTGTATGATTCGAGTATCGTATGTGCGTAAGTCCTCATATGTCCAAGCGAATACGTCACGATACTTGCGAAATAGCTGAGTGAAATCTTGAGCCTCTTGGGGGGTGCAGTCTTTCCCAAGGCTGATTAATTTAGGATTATCTTCTGATCCCAAGTTCACTTGTCGATGGGCCAAGATAGAGCTCTGTACTTTGGCATTTGGGGGCCCACGGAAACGATTTTGCAGATCGAAAAGCTTCTCAAGTGATACCACCCCTTTAGGCATGGGGTTTCCTTTGACTTGCTCGTACTCCTTTTGCATAGCTTGGTTGTGCTCATCTTCATCTATAGCAGCGTCTTTGAATACCTCTGAGTTACACATAAAATCCAGCACCTGTTGATCATCATCGAAAACGCGCAAGTTAGTGATATTGTCTGGCACGGAGGGTTTATACACAACTTCAATAGAAAAACCATCCCTCAGAGGGGTAAATCTGGCAGCAGCATTAGCTAGAGTGTCTGCCGCTGCATTATGCATTCTGAGAACAAATTTAATTCCAAAAGCGTCAAAAGCAGAAATTAATCGCCATACCTCTTGCTGGTATGCCTTTAAATGTGGAGACAAACAATGAATAGTATTGCGTACCTGTCGAGTGATAATCTCGGAGTCTCCAATGACCTGTAAGCATTTTACCTTCAAATCCAGCGCCTTTTTAAGCCCAAGGATCAAAGCTTCATACTCGGCCGTGTTGTTGGTGCATTGGAACTCCAGCCGACAGGAGATTAAGAATATATTCTTATGAGGATCAAGCAAAACGCAGCCAGCGCTAGAACCATCGAGATTTTTGGAACCGTCGTAATATAAGGTCCATATGTCACTTTCCGGGCCCTTGGGGGTAGTGGATTGCGGAGGAATTTCGGCTTGGTGTGAGACAGTTTGGGCTTGTTCCTCTGCGACGAGTGCCATTTCAGATTGGACTTCGGGGCCTACTGAAGACTGAGGAAGTCGGTAACATCCAAAAATGGAATCTAGAAAACACATACCAAGTTCCTCTTGGGCAAAGCTGATGGGTTCATTTGTGGCATCCAAATCAGTTACAGTGTGTTTCATGTATGGTTCACTTTTGACTCTGATTTGGTTGTTTCTCCCCTTGTAAGGTAGCCATAAGTGGGACCAATCTGTGGCAAAGTATCCTTGCAACTTGCTAGACCAGTCCCTGCTAAGCAGTACACCATAGGCTTCAGGGATGTCAACAACCACAATATCAATGCATTGATGGACTCTAGAGTCGGATGAGAGGCGGATGATGACATTGTTTAATTCTCCAACGGCTGGTACTTGTGATCTATCAAGTTGAATGACTTTTGCGTCAGTTTTCTCTGGGCGGATGTTGAGTTTCTTGCACACAGATAGAGGCATGACATTCGTGGATGCACCGGAGTCGACAAGACAATTGTGAACGTTGAAGTTAAACATCTCAAAAGACAAGAGGAAGGGAGGGGTGGACCCTCTCGAATTCGTGTTGACAACGTTCACTATAGACTGGATATCTGGACTGGTTTGTGCGGATGTGTTGCTGACAGTTTTCGTATTTTGGTTGTTGGCGAAAGCTTTTAGAATAAGTTCCTTTTGATTCGTGATGCGGGCCAACTCGTAGAGTGAGATATTTGCTCTGGTCTTTTTCATGTCCTCCACTATGTTGTAGCTAGTATCAGTTTGGGGACTAGGTTCGGTAGTGGTTTTCGAGGGTTCCACCGGGAGCTTGCTCTTGTGACTTGCTTTGCTGTTACTATTTGTGGGCTTCTCCGGTGTAGCTTGTCCTTCGTTTCCAGGGGGAAGAATTTTCCTCAGGAAAGCCCTTTTCTTGTCTTCATATGATTGTTCGGGGACAGATCCTTTGCTTCTAAGACTATAATTTCGAGTGGGCTGAGCCTTGGGACTGCCTGCCATGTTGATATCAATGGGAACAAGACTCTCCCCCCCGCGGATTATATCAAAAGTTAGGACAGAGGCTCCTGGTTCCCCATCTAGGAGCGAACCTTCATCTCGATCAGAAACATCATCCTTTGTCTGGTTTCCTGGAGTTTGGTCATCCAAAAGTTGGTTAACCACCGCGGTCATGCTGCCAATCCATTGCGGGCACGTTTTTTCAGAGTGGGCAGCTTGGTGAAAAGAGCAAAAATTATCTTTCCCTATCTCTTCCATGTTGAGAGCGGGTCTGGAGTTTGACGGAGGTCTGCTGGTGTTGGGATTACTTTTCTTGAAAAAGGGTTTTGGGGGTTTAGTAGAAGTTGAGGTTTCAATGCCTTTTCTCTTCAAGTCAGAGACCTCATTCGTTAGTAGTTTGAGGGTCTTGGCCATACTCTCGAAATCAAAAGTTTCTTTCTCTCTATTAGGGATGGAAGAGTGACCCTTTTTAGCGATTGGTTTGTGATCATCCTTTCCTTCATGGTCCATGACTCCTATCGACAACATGTCCTTTTCTACCGCAAGAGTAGCAGCGTAATTTGCTGTAAGGGTAGCGCGGGCTTCACGTTTGACAAAAACGACGATATCCCTAGGGAGGGCTTTAGTATAGTAATCGATGGTGATAGTGTCATCCAATGCTAAGTTTGGGGGAAATTTTTGTAATATTGTGGCGAAGCGTTGGTTAAAGTCTTTAACCTTCTCTTTTCTATGACACTTGATGGTGCTTAACTCTGTGAGGAGCATAGAGGGTGTTTTATCTTCTGCAAAATTTTGCAGGAACACGCGACGGAACTGGTCCCATGAAGTAATAGAAGCACTGGGTAGGGAACGGTACCAGGTGGCTGCAAGGTTTACAAGAGTGTGTGGGAAAAATCGACAAGCGACATCATCGGACTGAACTCTCATGATTTGTAGGGCCAGATAGAAACTACTAATATGATCTTCCGCTGAGGTACCTTTCTCAGGATCAAACTTAGGAAGATGCTTCTCCGGGTGTCTAGGCATATCATGGAGAGGACCTAAAAGAGCCAATGGGGATTGAGCCATCCAGGCTAGAGGCTGCACCCTCCTGGGGTGCTGATGATATCGAGTTTCTGCCTCGGACTCACTTCCCGTCCCTGACACTGATGCTCCTTCATGATGGCGAGAGTGTTCATCTCGGTGTCTTTCACGGTTATTCACGTTTCTAAGATACTCCCAGTTGTGGGGAGGGGGCCTATTTTGGTTTTGGTGGTGATGATGGTTGGCGTGGTATCTCTAGCCGCGAACTATATCTCCTCTACCTCCACGTCCGTGACCCCTGTTAACCCCACCCTCATTTCTTCGAGGTCTATTTCCTTCCCTCGTATTTCTTCGGGCTGTGTTACCTTCTCTTTCATTTCTTCGACCCCCCTCTCCTTCTTCTGGCGGGGAATACACTTGGTTGTTGTTCCACTGATGTAAGTCAGGCTGAGGTTCGGGGAAAGGTTCAGTATCAGGGAAACCTTCACTATCTTGGAGAATGGGGTCATTTTCCTGGACAGCCCGCCCGAGGTCTTCAATCATGGAGTTCACAAGTTCAGGTATGGTGCTGACTAGCACGCCATTACGAGTGACGTTCTCAGCTGGGGTCCTAGTGTGGGCTAGGAATTCCATGATTGAGGCATACCGTAAATCCTTGACGAGATTGCGGGCGACTGGGCGTAAGGATCTCAACTGTTCGTTTGTGATTTCAAAATATCGAGCCTCCTCCCTTGGAATATCTTCCAAGGGGGGAAGATGAGGTTCATTATTTATGATCTCCCGGTGGGGAGTTTGTGACGGAATGTCAGTTGTATGCTGGGAGGATGCCATGGCCCTCCTTCTAGCGCCAAATCTGTTGATGGGAAAATATGTCCGGCCAACAGTAGGGGATCTCCCCGGTAGAAAGTCCCAATTAGACTTTGAACCGTTTGGAATAGGGATCCCGTCCGGGGTGTGGGTCTGGCTACCGCTTAAATGACTTTCTCTTCGGTCTCGAAGAACCTGATTAAATCTGCGGACATACACTCATTCACATGATACAGAATACATGACTGATGTATCAAACTGATATATAACACTGTGTGTAGCAAAGTAATGAACAAAATGCATACACCCAGGAAGTGTCGTTAGCAACACATCTATGGGGTAATGCATGCAAGATAAACTGACCACTAAAGAAACAGTTCTTTGTGGCAAGGATATCCCTTAACTTTCCAAAAGATGCAATGAAATGCTAATAAAATAGTTCATTAACATTCATTATAAGAACAAACGATAAACTTGAGCATCATCAAGCACAATCACATATAGCTATGAAGTACGAATGATACTATTAAGAACACAGCTTCATTAATCATACGATATTCTAAAACTATACGCAGAATACACACAGTTTTGTCACAGCTAAATACATCATCCAACAAAGGGATTTTAACAAGTATCTGAATTTCATATGAGTAAGAGTATGACCCTTCAATTACAATGCAATATTGCTCTTCAGTTCACAAAAGAGAAGCCCTCAACTATGTGCCCCACAGGGGTATTTATAGATTCAAGAAACGCCCTTCAGGCTTTCCGACGCTTCGACTTCCCGACAGTTCAGCTTCCCTGCGACCTTGGACGAACATGCGACCTGCGACTGGTGGAAATAATTGCGACTTGCGACCCAGGTGTAGGTGCGACCTGCGACTGGCGGAAATAATTGCGACTTGCGACCCAGGTGTAGGTGCGACCTACGACTCAGGCGTATGCGCGACCTGCGACCTGGGGGCGGTCGCGACCTGCGACCGAAAGACTTAGCTATGGAGGTGGTCGTGTGATTGAGAAGTCTGGAGCGTCAATTTTCTTCCCCTTGAGGAAATCTCGCCAGGTCTGGTAATCCGCTGCTATAGGAAAGACTAGAGGGGTTTCTTCTTTTAATCGATGCATACATTCTAGGGAATTTGGTATCAGAGTCTCCTTCTTCTGGGAAATCTAAATTGAGAGGGAGGCAAGCTTGGTATAGATTTGTACTGGAGTGACAAGCAACCGATTTAGGTTCTCTTGTGATGCCTCAAATTCTGGTGCGGCAGCAGCTTGTCTCACGGGTTGCAGAAAAGACTGAATTTCCTGATCTACTTGCTCCCAGTCTTTAGTTTCGTCCAGTGCCCCTAACGACGGAATGTGATGAAGAGCGTTCATGGAGTCTATCCCACTGATCAGGTGATTATATGCGGACACCACTTTGTCCAAGTCTTTGGCCATTATATGCAGACACCACTTTGTCCAAGTCTTTGGCCAGCTTGTCTTTAGACTGCATCTTCATCCGGATTTGTACTTTGGCGTCTTGTGTGTGACCCCAATCCTTCCTAGGCACATTTTTGGGAGCTTGCTGGTACTGCGCTGTCCAGTTTATCATTTTGTCTAAAGCTACCGAGGCTTCCCTGAGCTGCTCATGCTTCTGTTTGGTTTCCGCTCGTGCCTCTGCCAACGGGGCCACTGTTTGTTTTAGGGTGAGCATTTCCCTATATACTTGCCTCATGGTCATTTCCAACACATCACACTCTTTCATGACCGCCAGTGGGACCTCATTGACTTGGGAAGGCTTACCTTGGAGCTGTCGCATCTCACTCTCCAGTATTGATTTCTCCTGTTCCGCTGCTTTTAGCCTGTTTTGTAGGGAAATAATCTCCCTGCTCATTCTAGTGACATTTTCATCCATGGCCGCGGCAAAAGCGGTGCCTGCTGATGCTATCATTACCGGGTTGGTCCTGGTATCCAGGACGATGTCCTTTTCAGTGGCGACCGCAGATAAGGCGGGATGGATTTGCGCCAAGGATTTTCTTCTCTCTTGCCGTATTTTGAAAGAGAATTGGTCAAATGTCAATCTAGTCAGGTCGAAGACCTATTCCTCTTGATCCCCGGGAAAATCGTCATCAGGGAGGATACTTTTCGTGCCACTCGGAGGAATCTCCAGGGGAGATATGTCGATGTCATCTATTAGTTCATCCTCTTTATCCTGCCTTTGTCCTTTTCATTCCTCCTTTTGCCGGCGCTCGGCTTCTGCCTTGTCATGTTCCTCCTTCTTCCTGCGTTCTGACTCTGCCTCTGCTTCTCTCTCAGCTTTTCTTTTTCTCTCTGCTGCGGCAGCTTGGTCTGCCTTCTTCTGCCATTCAGCTTTGTCAAGTTCTTCCTTAAGTGCTTGTTCTGCCGCCGCCTGTGCTTCCTTTTCCTGTCTTTCCTTTTCCTCGGCCTGTTTCCTTTTCCGCTCTGTCTTTGCATCTCTTCTACGTTTCTCTTCATCCTCCTTCATTTTATTTTCCTCTTCCTTCTTGGCCTGGGCCTCTGCTCCTTTTAGCTGATCCGAGGTGTCAGGCCCTGTATTGGTCCGGGTTTTCTTATCCCGAGAAGAAGAAGAGCCTCCTAGTTTATGGCTCATGTCTTCTAAATTTTGGTGATCCTCTTCTTCTCAGTCAGAGTCAAACCCCGGAGCTAGTTGCCTCTCTGCGTTGTACCAGTTTCTTTTCTCATCTTCCGCCAGGCGTTCGACATGCTGATAGCTCCATTTAAACTTGGCCCTCTTACAGTGCTCCGGAACTATCTTGACTGGGTCGTATGTTCAGTAATCCAGATTTCTAAAGTGATAACCTTTTACCTCTTCCCCTTGAGCCCCTACTTCTCTGAAGTCCTTGACTGTATAAGCACCGATGGTGAGGGGCAGAGAGGGCCAAGGTTTCTTCTTTCCTTTGGAAAGGACATTGGAGAAACCCGAGGTCATCTGGAAACATACCTCCTGCATAAGCACCTTGTCGGTAATAAACCTAGGTAGAGCATGTGGTGCTTTGAGTGTGCCAAATACTCGAATGATTGAATATTCAGCGAATGGAAACCAGTGCGCCACCTGACCTAGTGTCTCCATCGCTCGCCAAGACATACAGGGGGTGTCTTGCCCAAATAGCTTCACGTAAAGGGCGGGAATGAATATCTGAGAGATTTGCTCAATATCTGACTTGTACCTGGATTCCTAGAATACCTTGGTCTGCAAATGGATTGCTTGAGTTTTTTCGGAGTCGTAGTTATGTGGCCATCCCTCAAAATGCAGTCGGCCATTGACAGCATCTAATAGATATGAAGCCATATAAAATTCTGACGGCGTTCCTTCATCTGGGGCTAAAGCCGAAGCCAAATTTGTTTGCATTGAGCCCATTAATATACCAGCCCAGTTGAAACGAGTGCCATGCCCCGTTACATATTCCATTATGGTCGCCCATGCACCGTTGAAGGTGGTGGCATCCGGACGTCCATACAATCTGCAGAGCATGGCGGCCACTAATTTATACACTTTCCTTAGACCAGCCACCGGGTACTCCTGGTCTTTCTTGACTTTAAATTTGTCCGGTTCCGCCCACCATTTCCTGATTGTATCAACCACAGGTACTTCATGGGTAGAAGCCCATCTCGGGGTAAATTTTTCCTCTGGTTGGGGCAGCGAGTAGTAGACTTGGGCGTCTGAGCCCTCCAACGTTGCGAAAGCTTTTCCTTTGCTATCTCGGATCAAGAACCTCCTGGGATCCGTTTTCTGTATGATCCAGTCTAATATTTCTGGACACGGGAAGATGGCTGGATGTGCCCCTGCTAGATGTAATTTGGATCTCTTGACCTTTAGGTATACTTCCCGGTCCGGGAGATCTTCTGGAAATTCATCTTCTGGTATAGCGAACTCGTGGTATACTTCATACCACCTAAGGCTGTCCCCCTTTGCGAAGGTGCAAAGGGTGTCTCTGTATATTGGTGGAGGAGATGTTTGCGCGTCTGTGTCTGACTCTTCTTCCACCACCTTCTTACCTTTCTTTCGGGACATCGGGGGTGCCATGTCACTAGAGTCAAAGAGGACCGGTATCGTGTCTGCTCCAAATTCACCTGTTGCATTCAGAAAAGAATCCCAGGATGAGAAAGACACGATGATAATGGGCTAAATACAGTCTACACATGCAGAATTTAATTAGCAGTTCTCTTGGGGTCGCAGGGTCGCTGATTAACCAAAGAACTCACATGCGACCTCGCGACCTTGCGACTAGGTCGCAAGGTCACAGAGTCGCTAACAGAGGATCGCGCGACTTTGCGACCTTGCGACTGGGTCGCTGGGTCGCAGGTCGCACTTGGGCCTGCCGGGGGGTTTCGAGCGTGCGAGGCTTGGGGTTCATTTCTCTCCTAACGGGAAGCATACAAGGCTGGAAGGGGTCCAGGCTGCGGGTAGGACGAAGCCATGAGGGGCTGGACAAGAAAAAGTGGCCCTGGGGTTTAATGGTGATAACAGGAGAACAAAACAATATGAAAACCTCACAGAAAAACCCCACAGCCTCCTCAGCAGGTAATTAAGACAATGGGGAGGCTAGATTTGGGCAAGAAATGCTCATGAAGGAAACACAGAGAGGAAATAGCAACTTACCCGGAAGAAAACGCGCCAGTCGACCTGTCAGAGCAATTCCTAACTTTTCGCTGCAAGTGACAAATGCGACCTGGCGACCTGCCCTTTTAAAAAAGGGTCGCACGTGCGAGCACTTAATGAGGTCGCAAGTTGGTTGAGTTTAGGAAAATTGCGACCTTGCGACCTAGCGACCCTAAGGTCGCTGGGTCGCAAGGTCGCTGAGTCGCAGACTTTTTTAATTACCTCTCCTTGCGACCTGGCGACCTGGCGACCCCTAGGTCGCTGGGTCGCACAGGTCGCACGAGTCGCAAATTTCTTTAATTCCGAAAATCGTGACCTAGCGACCTGGCGACCCTTAAGGTCGCGCGGTCGCATAGGTCGCAGGGGTCGCAATTTTTTTAAAGTATGGTTTCGCGACTTAGCGACTTGCCTTCGAAAAATTTTACTTATTTTTTTCTTTCTAGTTTCAGAGGGGCCTCCAAAAATCTTGAAGTGTGTGTTATTATTTTTTTGTATTTTTGGA